>JAKZJZ010000131.1:0-79246 GCA_022702705.1 Papilionanthe hookeriana x Papilionanthe teres
TTCCATACCACAGACTACTCAGACACACGATAGAAGGATGTTTCAGTTTTAAGGATTGGCTCAAGAAGAACTATGAAGAAGTAAATATAATAATCCTAAAGGAATATCTAAAAGAACCTGCAAGAGGTTCCGTAAATATGATTTCGGTCGAGCCATTCTACCCAGTCAATCCATATGCCGATAAGGATGGATGGAGCACAGTCTGGACCAAGTCTTCCAAGAAGATATTGGATCAGATACATACCATTTCAGAACAAGTCACTGCACAGAGTTGCTACCTCCCAAGCCAAAGATGGAGAATACACCGGAGAAACCACCACAGCAGAAGATCAAGAAGGAAGATATTCTGGGCGAGACGGAGGCCGATAGTGCGAAGGCTAGGATAGGGGCTACCCCTGTTAGATTGGTCGTCTCGGATTTAGGAGAGAAATCCCTCAAATTGTTAACTTTGTATAATTTTCACTTCGCCCCTCTGGGGTCTTATAATTATAAGAGTGACGATTTTGGCTACATTCTTACTGTCTCTTGTGATGACATAACTAATCACAACCTATCTAACCCCGATTTCAATTCCCAAAATGATTTTCAGATCATATTAGTTCCCGATGAGAGCATTGATGAAAATGAAGAAGATATCGACAATACCGGTTACGACAGTACAGGAAGCGAGGAGCTAGTCTTAGCTTTCTTCACACTTATCTCATTCCTAGTGAAAGGGAAGGTAAGTAGAGATTTCTAAGTAAAAATCCATTATTTTAGAGAGATTTAAACTCTCTTGAGTTGGCCGACCAATCTTAGGGAGTCTTGTAAGAGAAAGGAAGAGATTCAAAGGCATTTTTAGAGTTTGGTGGAGAGGAACTTTATATAAGTTTTTATCTTTGTACTTCATTTGGTTCTAATTAGAAACTTCTTGTGTTTTCTACATGATTTCTACTTTTAAAGTTACTTGTTTTTGTGTTTTATCCATGGATTATGAGTAGTTTTCTTTATCTTTTTCTTTAAAATGAATAGTATTTAAGTGTTGGATGGAAGTTGTGGAAGTATTGATTTTTAATGTTAGAAGAAGTTGTGTTGATTTAATCCTTGTACTTCATTTACTTCTTGATTTGGCCAATTAATATGTCAACATGTGTTGTGAGAACATGTAAGATTCTAGTAGGTATTGTCTCAATTAACATTTAGTATAAATCACATGGAATTATATGGATGAGAAAGTAATTCATATAACTTTGTGTAATAAAATAAGGAAATATACTTTGATGGGTGTAGAATTAGAGGACTTTAGGGTGACATAATAAAGCCCTAAATTTGGTTTATTGTTTTAGGTTTTTATGCGAGATGTTAGCCCCCAGGTGGAGGGAAATGAGGGAACTCTAGAGTGAGAGCTAGTATCTTCCCTATCTAACTTGTCTTCAAAATTATTCAAACTTTAAACTAGTCAATGTTCTTTATAGCATCTCTAGTAAGGGTAAAGAATATTATTGCTCCTATTTGGCACAATACATTTTGCCTACTTCCACAACAAAACCCCTGTACATATTACTTATTCATGATAAGGAAAAAGATATTTTCATCTATACTTCCTTAATCTTACAAAAATCTTGTTATAGTTAGTTAATTGTTCATTTTATTTAATAATTTATGAAAATACCAAAAAGAATCACATTTTCAGGTTTTCTATTATCTAAAAATGTTTAAGTAAGTATCATTCCCTAAATAGATTTTGTGTTCTAAAACCTTTTTACCTTTTAAATATCTAAAAACTTTTCCCCGTAGGATCGATATTTCGTGGCTTAATCTAAAAGTCATGTAATACATGATAACGATACGTATACTTGCGTAGAATCCCTAAATTTAAATATAACTATTGAATTCGTATTTACATCAGAATCAAAATTTTTTCTCCATTGTCAAGAAGGAAATTTTATATCATAAATATAATTATAATCTTATTAACTCAAGTATAAATATTCCAGTCTTCGTGTGAGGGATTAATTTTTTTGCATCGTTGCCGGGAAAAATAATTTTCTTTGGATTTGAATTTAAAACCCAAATTAAAAATATTTCTTAGAAAAACAAAATTTCTATTTTTAGAATTTTTAGAAAAACAAAATTAAAAGGCTTTTTCTATTCTCACTTAGGGATAAGGTTAAGATATTATTGAATTCATTAGCAATTGGATCTATCAGAACTTGAGGTGATTTAGCATAGAAATTCCTTGCTAAATAGTTTCCACCATCAAAAACTGTGAAGCTTAGAAATGTATTACATGTTTTTTGTCAGTTTGAAGGGGAATCTATTTTTGAAGCTTGAGAACAATTTAAAGAACTCCTAAGAAAGTGTCCACACCATATTGTGTCATATTGGTTAATTATTCAAACTTTTTATAATGAATTAGCTGTATCTCTTAGATTTTTTATCGATGCTGCTTCTGTGGTTCATTTATGTCAAAACCATTTCATGATGTTTATGGTTTAATTGAAGAAATGGCTACAATAATTTTCAAGGGCCTTCTAAAAGGGTACATCCTAAAAAGGTAGCCATTATTCATGAATTTGAAGCTTTTGAAATGTTACCAAATCAAGTTGCTACAATTTCAAGGAAGATAGACCAATTTAGAATGAATTTTTCTAAACCAAATCTAATGATTGAAGAGAATTCATTAGACCAAATGATAGATTCTCAAATATCATTTGAGACATCAAAATGTTATAAATAACCAATAAAATAACCCATATTCGAACTACTATAACCCATGTTGGAAAAACCATCCTAACTTTAACTGAAATAACAATTCGAGTGGTACTAATCAGCAATGGGGAAGCAACCAAGTAAAACCATTAGGCAACTGGAACAATCAAGGTAATAGTAATTATAGACCTACTTATCCTCTAGGTTTTAATAATAATCCACAATTTAAGGATAAAAATTGTCTATAGAAGAAGTGGTGTTACAAATGGAAAATCAGTTACAAATTCAAAGAGCTGCAATAAGAAATATTAAGAATTAGTTTGGACAAATTGTAAATTCATTAAGTTATAAAACCCAAAGAACACTTCCTAGTAACACAAAAGTAAATCCAAAAGACTAGAATAAAGAGCAAGTAAAGGCTGACCAACTTAGAAGTGGAAGAGAGTTGGAAAGTATAGTTCAAAAAGAGATTGAAGTAGAGAAAGAAGAAATTGAACTACCTAAAGAAGACGCTCCAAAAGGTTCTGAGAGACATATTTCTCCACTTAAGATTGATTTAGAAAAACTGCCACCACCTCCATTTCAAAAATTTAATCAGGGCATTTTATGAGAGAATTTTAGGGTTGTCATCTTTAATCAGGGACCAATTTCTCCACTTAAGACTGATTTAGGTTTGATTTAGAAAAATCGCAAACCACCACGCGTAAAGCTCTATGAATCGGAGCCCGTCACATGTGATTTTGGCGCTTTTGATGGTGATGTGGTGCTGCATCAGATAATCCTTAAGTTGAGATTTAATAAAATCCAAAAAATTCTAATAACTTCAAAAATTCATAAATTTTAAAGAAAAATCATAAAAATATGATAAAAATACCTCTGGATTCAGAAAAATGGGGAGAAAATTATACAAATAAATAAGAAATTAATAAATTACATTTAATTTTAAATTATTTACACTATGGGGTAATTTAAATATAATTAATTAATTATAAATCTAAAAATCATGAAATTTTCAGGGATCACTCCTCTCATCCTTAGGAACATTCCCTGATTTTTCCAAGGCTAGGAAAAATCCATAGAGTCAAATTTACCAATTTTCACCAAATTGTGTAATTATTTCAAAATATAATTATAAAAATAAAAAAATTGGAAATTAAATTCAAAGTTGGCTAGAAAATTTAGGGTGATGAATTCATACCTTAAAATGTCAATTTCTAACCTTTGAGAAATTTAAAATGGCATTTTAATCTCTTAGGGTAAATTTGTAAATTTTCAAATCTAAATGTAAAACCCTAGAAAAAAAAACCTTAGGCTTGAATAATTGTTTTGAATGGCCATTAGGATTGACCTGATTCTAATCCTTAGGTTTAATTTCCAATTAGACCTTGGGTAAAACTAATCCTTAACCAAAATTGGGCTTAGTCACACCCTTTAACCTTTGGGTGAAATCCAAATGAACCCACATCATATTCTGAATACTTAGGGTCAACCTACACAGATCTTATTCAAAATAAAAAATCTTTGGGTCTAACCCAAATGGGCCCAAATCCAATTTTAAACACTTGGGTTCAATCCATATGAACCCAAAACCAAATCCAAAACTTCTTGGGTTCAACTCACTTGAATTGAAATCAAACCTTGAACTTTTGGGTTCAATCTATATAAACCCAAACTTAAATTTAAACTTTGAGTTTAACCCATATGAACCAAAAAAAAACCAAAACCTAAGTAATCTAATTAAGCCTTACTTACATTAGGCTTAATCAACCTTAAATCCTTTATAACGCCTAACTAATCTAATTAAGCCTTACTTACATTAGGATTAATTAAGCTAAAACCATAAGTACGTCTAACTCTAATTAGACCTAATTAATCTAATTAAGCCTTACTTGCCTTAGTCTTTATTAACCTTAAGCCGTAATTACTTATACCCCTAATTAGACCTAATTAATCTAATTAGGCTTAGTTAACCTTAAACCCTAATTAGTCATAATTAATCTAATTAAGCCTTACTTACATTAGGCTTAATTAAACTTAAACTCTAATTAGACTTAATTAATCTAATTAATCCTTCCTTACAGTAGTCTTAATTAACCTTACAACCTAATTAAATCTAACCCTGGTTTGACCTAATTAATCTAATAAAGCTTTAATTAGATTAGGCATAATTAATTTTAAACACTAATTAGGTCTAACCCTAATTAGACAAAATTATTCTAATTAAGCATGGCTTAAATTGGGCTTAATTTACCTTAAACCTTAATTAGTTCTAACCCTAATTAGACCTAATTAATCTAAATAAGCCTTAATTACATTAGGTTTAATTAACCTTAAACCCTAATTGGTTATAACCCTAATTAGACATATTTAAACCTTAAGCCTAACTGTATTAGATTAGCTGACTGTATTAGGTTACTTCAATTCATACTATGTTTAGTTGAGTCTAATCAAGCCTAACCTGAATTATACTCAATTAAATCTTAAGCTTAGTACTTAAACAAACCATATTAGACCTAATTCATGATTCCAATATGAATTGAAGTAAGTCACTTCAAAGCCTCAAAACTTCAACTAAACCCAAGTCTGTTAATCTGAACTAAGTTCAAATTCCTTTAGGTACAATCTTAAACCTAAACTTTAAGTCTAACTTACACTAGACTTAATCAAACAACCCTAGGTTCTACCTAAATTTAACCTAAGTAACCTTATACCTTCGGTTCTACCTAAATTGAACGTAAGTGACCATATACCGTAGGCTCTACCTAAATAGAACCTAAGTAACATCAAACCTTAGGTTCTATTTTAATTTAACCTAACCCACCTTATGCTTTAGGTTCTACCTAAATTTCATACCTAATGGTCTACCAAAATTAAACCTAAACATTAAGTCTAATCTATATTAGGCTTAATTAAATTTCATTAGGTCTAATCAACATTAGACTTAAATAAATGACATAATTCCTTTTAAGTTCAATCTTAAAATGAATTTAAAATTGGTTATTCAAATTCACATCTAAATTTGACCTAGCAATCTACCAAAATGAAATTAATGACAAAACACAAATGATATAAAATTCACTTTAAAAGACATTAAAACTCAAATTTGAACTCAAAAATACAAATAGGTTTGAGAAGTTATTTTGGAGGAGGTAATCCATGGTTACTAATAAAATTCTTCCAGTCACTCGTGACTGATCAAACCATAAACTTAATGATCTGAGATGATGGAACCATGGGATCCTGATCGGGTCAATCAAAATAAAAAATAAATAAATAAATGACAAAATGCTCAAAACTTAATCAGTTAAAAAATCATAAACAACATAAAATTTGTTAACCCTTAAAATCCATAAAAGACACTAAAACTTAAATGAAACTATAATGAACAAAGATCATTGAATTCAACTTAAACATAGTATGTTTTGATCTATGAAGATTTCTTGGACGATGCAATTAATGGTTATTGAGAAGAATCTTCCGATCCTGGTTCATGCTATGTAGATCAAGGTAACTGACAACCCTTAGGACGATAGAGCCATGGACACCTTGATTGGGTTATCTAAAAATTAAAAATTTAACGAACTAAATTAACAATTTAAGAAAAAATTTTGACATTATTTGTTTCTCTTACAAGAAAAACTTAAGAAATAAGTCTAACACTATTTTTCTTGCAAGATTGCTAAATACATAAAACAAGTTCTGTTTTAGATTTACTTTGCATGTTATTAAAATGTGTTAACTCTATTTTGTAGGACAAACATTCTAAAGATGGGACAACGAACATAAAATAAAAAATAAACCAACGATAATAAAATAAAATAACGACAAAGAAATGACAACAATAGAACTAAACAAAAATGACAAAGAAAATAAAACCAAACCTATAGGGTAGTGCATGACACTTATAGACATATTACTGACACGCCTAAAATATATATGACTTTTGCTATATAATTTTACTCATTTTTTATGATATTACACTTTAGAGGAAGGAATTTTGTATATTTTTTGGTTTTAGGTACAAGAAATGGTGATTGGAGCAAAAAAAAGCAAAAATAATGCAATTTGGAGCAAGAAAGCAAATTTTGGCTTTACACATTTTGATAAGTCTTTCTATGTTTAATCACTTTTACACTTCTTGCATATTTTTTAAAGAGATTACACTTTAAAAAAAGGTTGTTTTATGTTTATTTTATAGGGCAATCTATTAGGAACGCAACGCAACTGAAACGGGGCGAATTGGAGCTGAAACGGAGCCAAATGAAGCAAAATGGTGGAGTTGCGCAGGATGGGCATTGGGGGCGCTCAAACCAGCACTGGCGGTGCCAGAAATCCGAGGGCACGAAATTTGGGTGCCGGCAGCCCCCAAATACGGCGTCGGCTACTCAAGGAGCAGTTATTGGCCATATACATTGAACCTGGACGCTTTTTGGAAGGTTTTTTCATGCACCTCTTGGGAAATTTGTCCCTACATTTTAAACCGAATTTGAAGCCAAATAATAGGGGGATGATAGGAAAAACATGGAGATTGATTAGAGATCTTAGAATAAGAGTAGAAATATAGATTTCTATCTTTTTTGAGAGATTGGTGAGGGGATTTTGCGAGAATCTGTAAGGGAATGTTCTAGCATTGCATGGATCTGCAAGAGACTTTATGGGAGAGATTTTCATCTTTCTTTCAAGGGAAAAAAAGATAAGTATTGTGTTCTTCATTATCTTATGATTTTATAAACACTTATTTTGTGGATTTGCTTTGAAATGAAGTTTTCCTTTGTGTTTTCTTCGTGCTTTGTGATGTCTTTCTCTTACTCTTTCTTCTTGTTTGGAAATAGTGGCATAGGAAATTATGTCATTGTTTTCATTCTACTTTTCTTTTGCAATGAGTATGATTCATGTTTAAGATATTGAGATGCTTTCTAAAATAATTTTAATTATAAATTTGATGGTTTTTACTTGCGTTTCATTTACATTATAAAAAAAAGCTCATTGTAGTGTTAAAATTTGTTGTAATTGCATTGACCCGAAAGAGCAGTGTAATTCTCAACAAAGTGGAACCACATTCAATGTCTGTGAATGAATTGTGTAGTTCATAGGGATTAAGTTCAAAGAAATAGAAAAATATGATTTCATGGGCGTTGAATTGGAGGTTTCAGGGTGACAGGCTGAGATCCTCAATTTGGTCCTAAAGTTTGGTAACTAAAGCTAAGGTTAGTCTTCAGGTGAAGGGAAGTGGGAGCTCTGAAGTGGCAGCTTGTATCCTCCCAGCCTAACCTTGGATTTAGGGACTAAGCCAAGGATTTTTAAGTGTTCTTTATAGCACTCTGAATAGGGGGTTTTCGGAAGAGGGTAAAGAATAGGATTGCTCCTATTTGGCACATACAATGTTTAATGCATCTCATTCCTATACATTATCCAATTCGTTACATGAGAATAGTAGTTTTTATTATCTCAAAATTCACCAAACCAATTTCCCCAAAAAGGGTTATCTTTAGTATTAATATTTACATTAGGGAGTAGTAATTATTCTTACATATAATCATCTGCATTTAGGAGTAGTTGTTAGAAAAATCACTTATATCACCCTTCCAAACTAAGGATGTTAGTAGTACATTAGAATTTGACTAAGAACCTCTTACATCGCTTCCCTGTAGGATCAATAAACGAGACTCCAATAGAGCCTTGTATTACTTGATACGATACGTATACTTGCAGTGGATCATTGTGACTTTATAAAAATTATTATATATCTATTGTTCATAAATCCTTGCATATAAAAAAGTTGCATCAAGTTTTTGGCGCCGTTGTCGGAGAAGCTTCGGTAAGAATTTTAGGAGAATTTTAGTTGAAGTAATTAGGCTTAGAATTAGAAAACTTTAGTGTCATAAAATTGTGTTTGTGTCAAAAGTGTTTTTTTGTATGAAAAAGTGTTGTGGAAAAAAAACTGTTTGTGTTAAAAATAAGGTGTTTGTGAAAATATTTTATTATGTTGAATATATTTTTCATTTTATTTATTTTATTGTTAATGTATTTTTTGTTATGTTACGTATGCAAAACAAAGGATCTGTAGGACTTGTGCCTTATGATCCCGAGTTAGAAAAATGGAAAAAAAAAAGAAAGGACTTGAAAAACTAGAAATGGAAATGGAAAAAATTCAAAATAATAACTTGAAAAATCATCATAAATCATTGAGGGATTATGTAAATCCTACGATAGATAAAATTCACTCGAGTATACAAAACCCTGTTGTAGAAGTTGACTCGTTTGAACTAAATCCAGTGATTATCTAACTTGTGCAGAACAACCAGTTTGGGGAAACTCCTTCGGAGGATCCCTATTTACACTTATCTAGTTTTCTAGAACTTTGTCTTTATATTTCATTATAATGGCATGTTAGATGATGTTGTTAGGCTAAGGTCTTTCTTTTCTCAATAAGGAATAAGGCTAAAATGTGGTTATACTCATTAGCACCTGGTTCTATTAAAAATTGGGAGGAGTTAACTCAGAAATTCCTAGCTAAGTATTTTCCACCTTTAAGGACTACTCAACTTAGAAATGATATTATCTCATTTTGTTAGTATGAAGGGGAATCAATATAAGAAGCCTAGGAAAGATTTAAAAAACTCATAAGAAAGTGTCCACATCATGCTCTGCCATATTGGTTAATCATTCAAACTTTTTATAATGGGTTAGTAGGATCCCTTAGGTCCATTATTGATGTTACTGCTGGTGGTTCATTAATGTCAAAAACATTTGATGAAGCGTATGCATTAATTGAAGAAATGGCTGCAAATGAATTTCAATGGCCCTTGCAAGGGTAAATCATAAAAATGTAGCTGGTGTTCATGATACAGATGTGATTGCAAGTCTTGCATCTCAGGTTGCTGCAATATCAAGGAAGTTGGAACAATTTGGAATGAACCAACCTCAATTTACTCTTGTAAGTGAGGAAAGTTCATTATGGCGTATGATTGATTCCAACTTATTATATGAGACTTTAAATACCATAAACAACCCATATTCTAACTTTTAATACCCATGTTGGAAGAACCATCCTAATTTTAACTGGAATCATACTACTGAGGGTGGAAGCCAACAATGAGAAAAAAATCATGCAAATCCTAATGGAAGTTGGAATAGGTAGGGTAACACAAGATATAGGCCTTCACATCCATTGGACTCTAATATTGATCAACAATTTGAGGATAAGAAGATGTCTATAAACAAAATGGTATTGCAAATGGGAAAATAGTTGCAAAGTCAAAATGCTGTGATTAGAAATATAGAGAATCAACTGGGAGAAATTGCTAACTCACTTAGCAATAGACCCAAAGGAACATTTCCTAGCAACACTGAGATCAAACCTAAAGAGAACGATAATGAACAACGATTCCTTGTTACTGGACAAACAATGATAGATGTGCAAAAAGGAGAGTTGATTATGAATATTAATGACTAGGAAGTCACTTTTGATGTGTTGAAGACTATAAAATTTCCAGCTGAGAGAAAAAATGATGAATGTTTTTTTATGGAAAAAATTGATTATCTAAGTAAAGACCATTTCCAAGAAAGTTTTGAGAGTAAGATAACAGATGAGGTCCGAATGGATTTTCATGATGAGTTGAAAACGTTATCTAAAGAAGACTATATGTCTGTTTAAGAGAGGTGTGAAATGATGGAAGCCACCAAAAATAGTGAACTTGTAATTCCATTTGTTGAAAAATCTCATGAACTTAAGATGGATGTACCCCATACAATTTTAAAGCCTGCATATTTAGGGAATTCATCTACACCGCCAGTCTTTATATCTTCATATTCAACTCAATTACAAGAAAAACCTGAATTTAATGGTGAACAAGATAAAGTTATTGAACTGGGACTTGGAAGAGAATTTGAGGATAAATTTCAAAAGAACTTTGAGTTGAGAAAAAAAGGATAAGAATATTGGAAGACCTTTGGAAGAAATTCCTAAGGAATTAGAAAAACATATTTCCTTAACTAAGATAGATCCTCCATCATTTAATAATTATACAGGGGAAGAATTGGAAGATAACTTGAAACAGAAGAGTGACATAGAAGAATTTGATCCTGAATCTGAATTATCTAGAGAGAATCCGATCCAAAATTTGGGAGATCTTGAATTATTTTATAGATATCCATTTCTTATAAATTTTAAGGATGATATTAATATGCAAATTCAAAAAATCAATAGAAAATATTGGATCTAGAAAGAAATATGAGGAACAATGATATAAATCCATCGGAAAAGGAAGAGCTGAATGAAAAATTACAATTTGAGGATTTTGTAGGAATTTTTTGATCTGAAAAGGATTGGGCAATTGATCGAGGATTACTTAATTGGAATTTTGATCTAGGAGGAATCATTTGTCGGGCCCGCGACATTAAAACCAAGCACCTTATGGGAGGCAAACCATAATTATCAGCGTGTTTTGATTTAGTGTGCTTGAGAGTCATGATTGTTAGTGTTGTATGGTGTATGCTTTAGAGTGAATTGACTTGATCTTTATGTGTCATTATGGTTTGATAAGTTTGATTGTTGATTGGTAGATGTTTGGATTGTTAGTAGTTTGATTTGATCTTTGTGTGTCATAAGGGAGGTGAATCTTTAACTTCTTATTATAGTTAGACTTTATTTTTCTCTTGTAGTAGTTGGATTGACGAGTTCACTATAACTCGGGTCTTACTCGGACTTGAGTTTTACAAGAGATATCATGAATTTGAACAATGACAGCTTCATCTCAATTTTGTTACATCCTTTCTCTAACTTTGTTTTCATTTGATAGAAGTCATGAACCTATTTGATGAATAACTTGTGGATGATCATATACTACAATTTATAACAATTAGAGGTGCTTAATTATAGGGATTAGATGATGCCTGAGATTGATGTCTAGGAACCAATTTAGCAGGGATAATCTTATCTTTGGGATTATAATCTATAAAATCATTTTAAAATGTACCTAATTTATTAGTGTAGTGATTCCATTAGAAATTTGAAGTAAATCAGTGTGATGTGGTGAGTTAATGGAAGAATTGACCTCATTTATCTTTTGTGTGTTTATGTTTGTGTTACAATTTTATATAATAATTGAAGAACATTTTTATATTCCCTTGTTGATACCTGCTATGATAGTTAAATTTTTATTTAGTGAATTTCATTCTGGCATGATTAGTTTAGATTTACTTTCTGCTGCATATTGTTCTATCCTAATGAATACTTGTAAATGGTTTTGATAGACATTTGTGGTAGATAGAATTTCTAAATTGTTTTTCTACCTGTTTAAATTTTATGTACTGAATGCTATATATGTTAAAAATTAAGTTTGGGGGTAGGAAGAAAAATAAAATTTTAATATGAAAATACTTCCTTTTAGAGTAATTTTATTACAAGCATGTTTTAGGTTAGATTTACTTTCTCCTACAGTCATTCTATCCTGATTATGCTTGTATATGAATTTGATAGGATGTTGTAGTAGTAAGTAGATTCAACCTTTACTTTTTCTTCCTACAAAATTTTATGAAATTAATTGCAAAATATTTTAAAATTTAAGTTTGGGGGGAAGAAAAATTTTTAAATTGTAACTTTATTTGTCCTCAGTAGTCTGCATTTAATTTGATATCACTTTTAAAATGACTTGTTGTATGTGGTATTACCTTTAGGTTACTATAATTTCGATTTTAGGAATGTTAGAAAAATAATTTGGTTGAAATCCTATGTGAAGTAACTATTCTAGAGTTAAGATATTTTGTAGGAAACATTGGAAAAATGATTCTTCTATTTATGGTAGAAAGGAGTTGCATATTTGAAAAGCTAAAATTCTTAGATTTATACTTAATGAGAATTGAGCCTTTATTGAAAACCTTTTTTGAACTAATACTTACACTTATAAAAAGTGAGGGAAAGTTTTGAGTTTTGGATTTTAAAGAGAGGATAGTGAAATTCAAAATTATTAAAGAACTATCCAGATATAGTAATCCTCACATAAAAAAAAGTAAAAAAAAAGGATTAAAAATGATCTCAAAAGAAAGAAAAAAAATGTGAAAAAAAGGGGATTGAAAATGATCCTTAAAGAAAAAAAAATGAAAAGAAAATAAGTGAGGAGAAGCTTGAAGGGAAGCCTAATTAAAAATTGGTTTCACTTAAACTTTTTTAAATGAAAAGGCTTAAAAACAATCCTAAGCTTATTCTTATTTCAAAAGGTATTGGTTAAATTGGTAAAAATAAGGTGCTTAAATTCTATTTTTATACTTTCTATGAATCTTTAGTTTGACAATTTTCAATAACTTTTGAAGTAAAAAAAAATCAGGATTCCTAAGTTGAATATGAGATATTCTTACACTCTAGTTCTAGGTTGATTTGCTAGAATTTCTCCTATGTTTTACTATAATATTTCTAAGATGAAATTATAAAAAACTCCATTGAAACTCACAACAACAAGTCAACATATTTTATTTTTAAAGTTATAGTGTTACTTGAGGACAAGTAATAATTAAGTTTGGGAGTATTGACACACCTAAAATATATATGGTTTTTTCTATATAATTTTACTCATTTTTGATGATATTACACTTTAAAGGAAGTTATTTTGTATGTTTTTTAGTTTTAGGTACAAGAAATGGTGATTGGAACAAAAGGAAGCAAAAATAGTGCAATTTAGAGCAAAAACGAGCAAGAAAGCAAATTTTAGCTTGACACATTTCGATAAGTCTTTCTATCTCTTTTACACTTCTTGCATATTTTTGAATGAGACTACACTTTAAAGAAAGATTTTTTATGCTTATTTTATAGGGCTATCTGTTAGAAATGCAACGTAACTGAAACGGGGCGAATCAGAGCTAAAATGGAGCCAAACAGAGCAAAATGGTGGAGCTACGCAGGATGGGCGCCGAGGGCGCCCAAACCGGCGCCGGCGGTGCCAGAAACCCGAGGGCAAGAAATTTGAGCGCCGACAGTGCCCAAATACGGCGCAGGCGGCGCCAGGAGCAGTTATTGGCCATATACATTGAACTTGGACGCTTTTTGGAAGATTTCTTCATGCACCTCTTGGGAAATTCGTCCCTACACTATTTTAAACCGAATTTGAAGCCAAAAAATAGGGGAGATAATAGGGAAAATGTGGATAATGATTAAAGATCTTAGAGTAGGAGTAGAAATGTAGATTTCTATCTTTTTTGAGAGATTGGTGAGGGGATTTTAAGAGAATCTGTAAGGGAATGTTCTAGCATTGCATGGATCCGCGGGAGACTTTAAGGGAGAGATTTTCATATTTCTGTCAAGGGAAAAAAAGCTAAGTATTGTGTTTTTCATTATCTTATTATTTTGTAAACACTTATTTTGTGGATTTGCTTTGAAATAAAGTTTTTCATTGTGTTTTCTTCGTGCTTTGTGATGTCTTTCTCTTACTCTTTCTTCTTGTTTGGAAATAGTGGCATAAGAAAATTATGTCATTGTTTTCATTCTAATTTTCTTTTGCAATGAGTAGGATTCTTGTTTAGGATGTTGGGATGCTTTCTAAAAGAAGTTTAATTATAAATGTGATGGTTTTTACTTGCACTTCATTTACATTACAAAAAGAGATCGTTGTAGTGTTAAAATTTGTTGTAATTGTATTGACCCGAAAGAGCAGTGTAATTCTCAACAAAGTGGAACCACATTAAATGTCTGTGAATAAATTGCATAGTTCATGGGGATTGAGTGCAAATAAAGAAGTAAATATGGTTTTAAGGGCGTCGAATTGGAGGTTTCAGGGTGACAAGCTGAGATCCCCAAAAGTTTGGTTACTAAAGCTAAGGTTAGCCTTCAGGTGAAGGGAAGTGGGAGATCTGAAGTGGCAGCTAGTATCCTCCTAGCCTAACCTTGGATTTAGGGACTAAGCCTAGGATTTTCCAATGTTCTTTATAGCACTCTGAAGAGAGGATACTCGGAAGAGGGTAAAGAATAGGATTGCTCCTATTTGGCACATACAATATTTAATACATCTCATTCCTATACATTATTCAATTCGTTACATGAGAATAGTAGTTTTTATTATCTCAAAATTCACCAAACCAATTTCCCCAAAAAGGGTTGTCTTTAGTATTAATTTTTGCATTAGGGAGTAGTTATTATTCTTACATATAATCATCTGCATTTAGGAGTAGTTGTTAGAAAAACCACTTATATCACCCTTCCAAACTAAGGCTATTAACAGTAGACTAAAATTTGATTAAGAACTACTTACCTCGCTTCCTTGTGAGATCGATAAACGGGACTCCATTAGAGCCTTGTATTACTTTTTATGATACGTATACTTGTGTTGGATCATTGTGACTTTATAAAAATTATTATATATCTATTGTTCATAAATCCTTGCATATAAAAAAAGTATTATCTATGTGATCGCAAGAGAGTGAAGTTTTTAATATCTCAAAATTCTCCAAACCAATTTATCCATAAGTTATCTTTTTATTTAAGATCTTTATTTAGGATTAGTTATTAGAAAACCCAATTTAATCAACATTCCAAATTTAGGCCTTATGTAAATAGACTGAATTAGCCTAAAGAATTTCACTCCCGCCTCCGTGGGATCGACATCAGTTAGTAAAAGAAACCCTATATTACCCGAAACGATACGTATACTTGCGTAGTGTCTTTAGTGTGTAACATATTTTTAAAAATTTTACAACATTTTAATTTTATACACTAGCCGCTATTTATAAATTGGGTCAAGTTTTTTCCATCTTAGAAGCAAAAATTATCATATACAAGACGGCTACTCATCATTAGAAATAGACAAAACATAATTGGAATAAAAAGTCATTGTATTAACTGTTCCTGAAGAGATAAAGAAAAAATCATAGAAATTTAATGGATTGAGGGATTTCTTTCCCAAATCTGAGATAACCAATCTAGGAGCATGAGTAGAAGTAAAAGGAATAAAAGTTACGAGGTGAATAGCAGCCCCTATGCTATGAGGGTCTCTAATTCTCTTGGGCTCACATTACTTTTTCTTTTTCTTTTATTTTCTTGAAGGTGGGGGATTTGAAGATGACGCTGAAGCAAGAGTATCAGACCATATGACTTTCGGGAAGAAATTAGTCTACCGCACGTCCCATCCATACCACCGATCGATATCATGATTGACAACTTTCTGGATCTTTCAAGTATTCCTTCATGAAGACTATGTTCCTTGCATTGAAGTTGTACTCCAACCATTGCTTAAAGACAAAGTAATAGTTAGGATGATACATTTTATCAACTTCCCCTACCCTCTTGGCTCCACCATTGATCTCTTTTATGCCTATTATTGAGTTACTTGTTGAAGATACAATTGTAAAGGCAGTTTTAGTTGTGATATGTTGGTATTTTATTGTTATTTTCCTTTCTCGGGCTGTACGTGCACTGATTGCTTGCCCTTATTCAATGTCAAAAATTTTCTAGATTTCTTTTTAAATGTCTTGAAAGGTCTCAACTTTTCTATTTTTTCTGTTATACTCATTTGTCTGGCTTCTTCTTAGAGGTTGACAGCTTTACTGAGTAATTTTTCAAATATCCTTACTGTTAACCCCTTAAGCATGAATTCTACCTATTTGTAAACACTTTTAATGTTATTCGTAGCTATAATTTACACTTAAAACAAAGGCTTTTCCACCGATGAATATAGTCTACGAGAGATTCTCCTGGCTTTTGTCTTTCTATCACCATATCTTCAATTATAATGTGTTGTTGGGCCTCGACAAAGCATTGAATGAATAGATCCTCCAGTTCAGTGAAGGTCTTAATGGACTCGTTAGGGAACTCAAAATACTAGTTGAAAGTGACCCTTGTAAGTTTATTAATGAATTGTTAGAACAAGAGAGCATTGATACTCCTCGCATTGCAATAACTTTCCTGAAATGTGCAGCATGCTAACAAGGGTTTCTAGTATTATCAAACATCTTCAAGTGAGGTAAAGACAAAGTTTTAGGGTATTGGACAGAATCCAAACTTCTTCGGTAAAGTTTAGCCTTGAATTAATGATTTGACTCTATTTGGGCTGTTTTTTACTTTTTTCACTTAACTAGTTGGGTCATATCTTTTCTGAATTCCACTGGGGGAATTTTTTTGACTAGTCTTCTTAATCTATTTATGGATTCTTTTATCGTCAAATATGGACTGCCTCCGGTAAAACAATTTCAACTATTGGCCATTGTGCACATGTGTCAAGCTATACAAAGTTGCCAAAGCAGTCATCATCTCTTCAAACTTATCTGGATAGCCTTTAATAATTTTGGACTTCACTATCCCTTCCAAAAGTTCAAAACTTCTTACATAACTTCACTTAATAATGTGTATTAGTGCAAAAATGATTTTTTCATAGTGTCTTTGATTCTTTTTAAAGTGAAAATCTAAGATTTCCTAGTATTTTAAAAATACATTTTTTTCTTTTTTGACTAGTAAAAGCATATCTATACTTCTATACCAAATATCTTAATCTAGAACTACTTTTATTACTAAATGTTTTTACTTAAGTTTACTATAACATTAATAGAATAAAAATATAGTTTTCTAAAGTTTAATTTGTTTAAAAGATTATATTACGAAACAAGTATGAAGAGACAAAATTTAATAGAATTATCTATCATGGTTCTAAACATGAAAATAATTTAGGTACAATAAAAAAAAACAAAATGTGTGTAGTCAGAAAGTAAATCTTAAACAAGTTTAACATGAAAGTACAAAGTGAAAGACTACTATCAAACGCAGTATATATATGAATTGATCAAAAGGAAAACATAAGTGGAGTGAAAACAAAAATGTCTAAAAGTCATACCGCAAAAAACATACATAACATAATGTTCAAGATAACTAAAATAACCAAAAGTCGAAATAACTAAAGAAAGTAACTACATACATCATAATCACTACTACTCCTCCACATCATTATCATCCTGCTCCAAAAGCCTTGCGGTGTTCAAATGTTGATAAGTTAGGTTAAGCAGAACGAAAGCTTTCCGATCTCCATTCAAAAGACTCATTAGGGGAAGCATTGAAATTGCCATTAATCACTCTCCAATTTTAAATATTATTCTAAATGATTGATATACCTAAAAAATATCATATAATATTTTTATGCATATTTTTATACCAATTTTTTATGATATTGCATTTTAATGGAAGATATTTGTGTGTTTTTCTTTCAAGTACATTTAAATGGTCTAAATATGTCAAAAAGAGTGAAAAGGCATCAAATTTGGAGCAATAAATAAAGAAGGTGTTAAAATGAACTCGGGCGCCAAGTGCCCGTATCCGGCGCCTCAGCACCCGTACAAAGAAGACCATGCCTAAGCGCCGTGTGACCCCGTACTTAAGCGCCGAAAAGTTACTTTGCAATTTTGTAGCACTGTTGGTTAATCTTTAAGAGGTGTTTTAGGCATCCTTTGGTACAAATGGCAATCGATCAAGCGTCGCCTTAAAAGACATTCAAATTTCACTAAGGATGTGCATCTTCGAGTAGATTCGCTGGTCATAATATTACTTCAGGAGACACAAAGGCACCTTGGAAAAAAATATAAAAGGACATGAAGAGAAATTTGTAAGTGTGTGTGTGTAGGAGTGTGTAGAGAGAGAGAGGTTATAGAAAGTTAAATAAGTGTGTAAGGAGTTGTAGGATTCTTACTTAGAAAAACTTTTCTCCTTCCTAGTGAAATAAGGCGAGTAGGGATTCCTAAGTAAAAATACATTGTTGTAGAGAGATTTAAACCCTCTTGTGTTGGGCAACTAGTCTAACGGAGTCTTGTAAGAGAAAGGAAAAGATTCAAAGGAACTTCAAGAGTTTGGTGGAGAGGAACTTGAGATAAGTTTTAATCTTTGTATTTCATTTGGTTTTGAATGAGACTTCTTGTGTTTTCTCATGGTTTCTACTTTTAAAAATATTTGTGGTTGTGTTTTCTCCATAGATTCTCGAGTAGTCATCTTTATCTTTTTTCTTAAAATGAAAAGTACTTAAGTGTTAGATGAGAGTTGTGGAAGTATTGATCTATAATATTGGAAGAAGTTATGTTGATTCAATCATTGCACTTCATTTACTTCTTGATTTTTCCAATCATGATGTTAATATTTGTTGTTATAACATGTAAGATCCTAGTAGGTATTGTCATAATCAACAATTGGTAAGAATCACATGGGATTGTATGGATGAGAAAGTAATTCATATAATTTGGTGTAAATAAATAGGAAAATATACTTTGATGGGTGTAGAATTAGGGACTTTAGGGTGACAGACTAAAGCCCTTAATTTGGTTAATTGTTTTAGGTTTTGAAGCGTGAATTAGCCCCTAGGTGGACGGAAAGGAGGGATCTCTGTGAGTGAGAGCCAAGATCTTCCTTACCTTAACCCGTCTTCAAAACTATTCAAACTTTAAACTATTCAATGTTCTTTATAGTACTCCTTATTAAGGTAAAGAATAAAATTGTCTCTACTTGGCACAACACATTTTGAATACTTCCACAACATATTCCCTTTTACTTATTTTTTATTCTTGATAAGGAAAAATATTTTCATTTATATTTTTTTGAATTCATAACAATATTGTTATAGTTAGTAAATTATTCACTTTATTTCATTATTTAAGAAAATACCAAAAAGAATCGTATTTTGAAAATATCTTTTTCTAAATAGAATTTATGATCTAAAAATCTTTTTATCTTTTAAATTTTTGAAAATTTTCCCCGAGTGATTGATATTTTGGGGCTTAATCAAAAAGTCTTATATTACTTGGTAATGATACGTATACTTGCGTAGAATCCTTAAGTTAAAGTATCACTCGGGTATTCTCTTTACATGTGATAGAATCAAATTTTTGGCACTCTGGAGGCAAGAAGAATATTTTATATCAAAAATATAAGTTTAATTGGATTACCACAAGCATAAATTTTATCAATTTTCATCTCGTAGTAAAGAGAATCAGGATCAATGATCCCAATGATTTCATTTTCTTGACGTTGACAATGTACATGAACTATATCACTCTGTTGTATCATGAACTATTTCCAAGACATCGTCTAAACTAAAAGGAGACGCAGTTGAAGTACTAGAGGTAGAAGACCTCGAAGCTGAAATAGATGTAATATCAGAATCTCTACCATGAGTTCTTCCATTTAAATCTGCATTAGCCTTAATAAACGACTTTAGTGGCTGTAGTAACTCCTCCTAAGTCTCATATTTAACGCCACACTGTTTGCAAATAGTAAAGATAAGAGAAGGTTAGCCTAAACCTACAGTGGTACAAGCTCTTGTGGACATGAAAATTGCCTTTTAGATGAGAGAGCCAACATCAATAGGTTTCATCATATGAATACAGTAGTTCAAGGTATTCTCTCCCCCGGGTCATCGACTTATATGATTTGTAGGAAGCAAATGTGCCGAAATAAAATAATTTCAGTTTTTAGACAGTATTAAGCATGGAAGAGGAGAAATTTACCTTATGCCCATTCTTAGTTTTCCATCTTCCACACTCCATCCGTCAGAACTAACAATCTCTACTAAGCTTCCGATACAAAGTTGCACTGAATATAGAATAGTAGCAACTGCATCGTAAGGAAACTAATATAAAGCATTAATTCGCACGGGGGAGAACTAAACTCTTTCTCTCGAATAAACATCTCTCCTTTTACCGGTGCTTCCTGCTTCATTAGCATAGAACTTCGCACCAAATAAATAACTACTAAAGATAAGTAGTAGAAGCTTTCCCCAAAGGATGAGCAATAATCAAATTCTCTATTGCACCACTGTGTCTTAAAAAACAACATCCAAATAATAAACTTCTTTGATGACAGAAAATCATTGTAACAATCTTGCGCTTTATGGTTAACAAATTTCTTACTATCAAAAACCAATTTCCTCTTTCCTCTCTTTGTTTTTCGAGCCATCACAAAATCTAGTAAAAAACCAAATAAATTCTAAATATAAGTTCTAAAGGATCATACAGCAATTTCCCAAGCAAACAATCTCTTCTACTATTGTTTTTCACTATTTTTCTCTAATTATTGGCCTCAACTCAATGTGGAAGAAATCGATGGTGGAATGAGAAAAATTTATATGCCAAAATGTAGATCTTACTTAGAGAAGAAGAAATTCAATTTTTTAGTCTAAAATCACAAATATTCGCGACTAGCGAGGAGCTTTAAGGAGGTGCCAATGACAAGCCGAGGGAAGAAGATGATGCTCGGGCTCAAAAATGATGTTAAATCCGTACGGTTTAGTGATTTAAGGGGCTGAACCGAAGATTCAGCTAGTGCACCGCTTAGGCGCAAGCTTGGTGCCTAAGCGCACACTTCATGCTGAAACCAGCGTCGAAGCACCGTACTGTGCTTAGGCGCTGCACCAAATTTTACAATTTTTTATTTTTTTAATTTTTTTAAAATAAACACAGCAAACCTATGGCCTTTAAACCCTAATTTACTTGATTCAACATCATTTTAAAAAATCAATTATCTTCTAATCATCCCCCAACTTTCATTTACAAAGTACTATACTCCTAAATACAAACAATTTGAATGGTGCAAGCACACTAACACCATATATTATACTCACAACTTAAGAGAAATTCATTAACATAAACATAGGTTCAATACAAATGGACATAATATAATGCAACATAGAAAATTAAATAAATACAAACATAGACACCAAATATACAAAACTAGATACACTTAAAGATCAGAGTCGCCACACAACAATTAAACACACCTAAACATCGATCACACACGAACCTTAACTAATAATAATTATGCACATTGTTGTCTTTCACCTTTTCATTCATTGTAGTTTGTTAATGCATAAAATTATAAAACAGGAAGCGAGGAAAATCATCATAAGACTCTTTCCCTAATCCAAACTTGTTCTTCGCATAAATCCTCATTTCAGGCTGCTAGAAATATGTCATGCATGATCGAATCAAGCTTCAACAAATCAATCCAAATGTTTGAATCGATAAGAGATTTCATTCAATTTGGTGTGTCGATTCGGCACCTCCTCTTAAACCTTCTTGATTTTCTCTAATAATTCCTTTAAGGGTAAGCGCAACGAACCAATTGAAGCATTTCGGGCGTGCTTGCATGAATTTCCATCAATCAAATTTCCCATTTCTTTTTCTCTAATGGTACTAGAAAATGTGTCTAGCAAGCCACTTTCTTCTCTAAATATGCTCTTTCACACCTAGATTATGAAGTTTAAGGACCCATATACTAGTTTATGATAATTTTTAAAGGAAAGAAGTTGGTTAAAACTGCCAAGGGGCGATTTATCCACATTTTCTGAACCGTGTCGCTTAGGCACCAGATTTCAGCGCTTAGACATCGGGCCTACTACAAACTAGTGATTAGCCGTCAGGTTTTGGCACCTAGCGCCAGTGCCTAAATAATCACCATTTTTCCTAGCATCCATTTATCAAGTTCTAACCTCAACTTTGTGCCCCTTACATCTTGTAGGTCACAATACTGTATCAATTCGTCCATATAAGAGCAACAAAAATCAATCTACACAAATAACCATGGGTTGCCTACCATGAAGTACTTGGTTTAACGTTGTTAGCCCGACATATCCAATGTTTTACTCTGGTTAACCCAACATCAGGACCTCTTCATATAAAGGTTTGTTATCGCTTACGTAAGGTTTCATTCTGTATCCATTTAATTTAATTAATCCTTTAGTTTTCAGATGTTTAATATCCACAACATCAAATGAATAGACTTTTATTACAATAAATAACCCCATCCACCTAGACTTAAGTGTTCCGAGAAATAGTTTCAATCTTGTATTATAAAGTAAAACTTATTGTATGCTCAAAATATTTTCTTAAAATCTTTCGATCGTTCAAATATTCATCTTTTCCTTATAAATTTTTGCAATCTTATAAAATTCATTTACTCTCAAGCTCATTTAATTGCAATAATCATTTCTTGCCATCATCTTCCTGAGCTATAATTAAATTCCTTTATAGCCCAATAGTCTTTATGTTTCATTATAGCTAGTAAGTGAAAAGTCATTCCAACACAGGCCTATATGGTGACATTCTATAAAAGTTTTATAAGAAGTCCTATAGGCCCATAATGAATAATCAAGTCTAGCAAAATTCACATCTGTTGACCTCACTTTAGGAGAGGATCATTTCAAGTTACCAGATAGAATTATACCAATATTAGCTTTCTAACCCCACTGATAATCACAAAACCCTAATGACTATGGTAAAACCCTATAAATCCTTCTTTGACCCAAATTGATTAAATCAATAATAACAAACCCTAATTTAATCAATCATTGACCTAATAGGTTAATTTTTGACCAAAAAGTCAACTTTAGTCAAAATGGTCAATCCTTGACCCAATGACCACCCCATTGATCCAATAGGTTAATTTTTGACCAAAAAGTCAACTTTAGTCAAAATGGTCAATCCTTAACCCAAAAACCATTCCATTGACCCAAAGTCAACTTTTGACCCAAAAAGTCAAAAATTGACTAATCATCAACCCAATACCTAAATACCATTACATTCACCTCATTGGTCACCATTGACCAAAAAGACAATTTTAGTCAAAATGGCTAACCCATGCCCCCCTTGACCACAAATTTGACTTCAAGAACAGACATTGACATGATCAACTTGATAATGATCAAAATGAATAAAAATTAATCCAAAAATCACTAAATTGACCATCGATCAACACTTAAACCCTAAAATTGGCCAACCCTAGTCAATATTTATCAAATTTGGTCAAAATACCCAATTTTGAACTAAAAATATAAAATTAATTAAATAAATAATTCCAAAATTATTTTTGATTAATTGATTGACTAAAATACAGTTTCCAATATTTTTTAATTAATAAAATAATTAACTAAAAAGGGAAAATAATTTAAAGCCATATAATAAGACCATACTTAATTTTGAATTAAAATGATATAAATTAATCAAATAATTAATTTTAAAATTATTTTTAATTTATTGACTAATAATATAATTTCTAATACTTTTGGTTAATCACATAATTAATTAAGAATGAAATTATATTCAAAAAGCCATGCAAATTTTTTTTGACTCATGACACCATTTATGACACAATAAATAATTTTCAAAATTCAAGCTCATTAATGACATCATGATATTCTCATATATGTTAACACAAACTCCATATGACCCATCAAAAAATTAATTAACCCTTAATAATTTATAATATAATATTTCTAACCATGGTTAAACCCATGATGATATTTTAATCATAAGAAGAAATGAGGTGTCATCCTCTCCCAAACTTAAATTATGAATCATTCCTTGTATGAGATGATGTGGTTTGTCATTTTAAGTGTGCCACGTACAAACCAATAAGGATGAAACACCACTTAACATCACCTTTATACCATGGTTAAATCACATTATACCTCATCATGACAAAAGTATAAAAATAGAAAATGAAACAATTACATGGAATCTTTCATCAAAATTAAAATGACATGTTGAATGGAAGATAGCTTCATCCTCCTTTAGCTACCACAGTGCCTCTCTCTCATACAATGGAGAGAAGACATAATTCTTTGAGTTAGCCATTTACCAAAGTTAATCAATGATGAAAATGGATGAGTATAAAGCATATGTGTCATCCTCCCCTCACCAATATTGAATGACTCATATGGGAAGGCTGATTCCTGATATTTGACCAATCCATACACCTCCTAATCAAACCAATAGGAGAAAGCCAAGATCATGGAGTTAAGCTCACACCATGGGAAACACACATGGTTTACCCTTGGAAATTGTAAATTCCATCATACCAATGTAAATGCTGAAATCCTATCTCTAAGCATTAATGAACAAGTTGGCACCTCAGACAAGCCTAGCTTAGCCCAAGCTAACCCAAGCTCCCCATGGCTATAAATAGAGCTAAATACGAACAAATGATGGAGAGAGGAGAAAATCGTAAATCCTTCCCACTTCCTAAATCCAAAAGTATGAACACCAAAATCCTCCTTAGATCTAAGCAATGAAGCCCCACTGAAATTAGCCTCCTTGCGCACTCATCTTTCCCATTCGAGCCAACCCGAGAAGCTTAAAACCAAGAAAATGGAAGTGTGAAACCAAACTTTTCAAAACTTCAAATTAACCATCCTAAATCCATTTAGGAATCGTACGAGGACAAGTCCAATCAAAAATTGCCATCCCCATATCCTCTAAGCCACTATTTGAACTTCATCCCCGAAACCGAGGGCTCTACTAGTAGAAATCATATAGCACCCAATTTGACATCAAATCGTGTCAATGAGTTCATAGACCAAACGAAGCTTCCAAACCAGTCAATTTAAAGCCAAACTCACTGAGGCTAAGGTATGGTTCTTCGCACCTAACCTGAGCTCGAGCTTGGTCTAGAGTAGGGTTAGCCAATTCAAAACCCATACAAATCCGTATGGATATGTTTGTCTCCTCCAGATGAAGCTCTAGAAAAAAAATCACTCGATTTCATCAAGAATCGAGTGAGATTTTATCTCTAAAACATGGAAGGCGTTCAGGTATAGAACAGATGAAGATGATGAATGGATGTCGTCCATTCCTGGTTTTGGAAATGGACAATTATGATTGATTCTAGCTTCATTCGTCGTTCGTACGAGGACACGCGGCGGTCTAAGATTTATTTGGATTTAATAAAATCCAAATAAACCTTAAAAACTTCAAAAATACATATCTTTGCACACAAAAATCACAAAAATAAAATAAAAATATCTCTGAATTTTTAATTATTGATTTATATTAATTTTTAATTAATTAAATATGCTCTGGAGTATTTAATTATTAAAAATTATTTATAAGTTATAAAAATATGAAAATCCGAGGAATAATTCTAACACCTTAGAACAATTCCCGATTTTTCCAAAACAAAAACTCTAGGATAACATTTCTTAATTTTCATGAGATTTAGTAGTTATTTTCAATAATAATTCTAAAAAAATCAGGAAATAGAAAGATTTAATTGAAATTGACTAGGAATTTATGGGCAAAAATTTAAACTCTAAAATGACATGTTCTAACCATTCAAAAATTTAAAATGACATTTCTTTTGTTAGGGTTAAAATTCCAAAATTTAAAACCCTAAAAATAACTTTAAAGTTTAATATCCACTTCACTTAACCTTTGCCTACTACGAAAAGCGTCAAATTTGAGTTCAAACATCAAATGAACTCAAATGAGAGTATAATTAGGATTAATTTAACATTAACCCTAATTAACCCAATTAATATTTAATTAAATTAGGGTAAAACAAAATTAAAACCTAATTAGGTTTAACCATATATTAAATCTAATTAATTATCCTTTAGCCCTCATTAGGCTTAGGATAATATCAAACCCTAATTAAGTCTAAGAAATCAAATTAGACTTAATTAATTAATTAAACCTTAATTACATTAGGTTTAATACAAAAATTAAATTTTAATTGGGTTTAATGACTTATTAAACTTAATTAATTAAACTTTAATTACATTGTGTTTAATAAAATTAAATTTAATTAAGTTTAAGGACATATTAAACTTAATTAATTAAACTTTAATAAAAAATCAAATTTTAATTAAGTTTAAGGACATATTAAACTTAATTAATAAACCTTAATTACATTAGGTTTAATATAAACATTAAATTTCAATTAAGTTTAAGGACATATTAAACTTAATTAATTAAACCTTAATTACATTAGGTTTAATATAAAAATTAAATTTTACTTAAGTTTAAGGACATATTAAATTTTATTAATTAAACCTTAATGTAAAATCAAATTTTAATTAAGTTTAAGGACATATTAAACTTAATTAATAAAACCTTAATTACATTTGGTTTAATATAAAAATTAAATTTTAGTTAAGTTTAAGGACATATTAAACTTAATTAATTAAACCTTACCAAATTAGGTTTAATTAACCTAAAACAATTAAACTTACCCCTACCAAGCTTTCTAATTAATCAACGAAACCTTACCCAATTTTTGTTTAATTAACTCTGTAAAATAATTAAACTTACCTAATTAAGTTTAATTAATCAACTAAACCTTACCCAAATTAGGTTTAATTAAATCTAAAACAATTAGTCTTAACTCAAATTAAGTTTAATTAATCAATTAAATCCTACCCAAATTAGGTTTAATTAACCTTAAATCACTAAGGTTTAACCCTAATTAACTACAAACCCTTATCAAACAAAACCTATAACTTAGATTTAACATAACTCAACTCAAAGATGACCTAAAACTAAACTCCAACATAAATTTAATATAAGTTTAAAACTAAGTTAAGTCTAAATATAAAACTTAAAGACTTAAAAGCGACAAAAATTTTAAGTTCAAACCAAATTGAATTTAATTAAACTAAAAGTTAAATCAAACTTAAACTCAACCCATATTCAATTAACATAAAGTCCGACCTAAATTAAACTTAACGTAACATAAAAATTATATCAATATAACAAAAATCTTAATAAAATCCAACTCAACATAAATATTTAAAGAAAATCAATCTAAACCCGAAGTGATATAAACAACAATAAAATTTTCAACAAACATAAAAAATTTAACAACGAATTCAAAATAAATAAAATCAAACACACCGACATTTAAAACCAACATTAAAACATAAATTAGTAAAAAAAATTAACTAAATTTGGACATCTGTCAAATTCTGAAATGACTACCCAAAGGCTATTGTTTTCCGACACAATTTATCATAGGTTGAAAGCAAAACCTCGCTTAGATTTTCTTTGCATGTTATAAAGGTGTATTAACTCGTTCAAGTAGACGATGATGGCAAAATAATGACATTAAACAAAATAAACAAAATGACATGACATAAACAAGCAAAAACAATTTAACCTAAAAACCTCATTTAGATTTTCCGTGCATGTTATAGGTGCTAACCTGACACTAGAACGTCGACAACAAAATAATAATAAAAGACATTAAAATTAAACAAAATCTACTAAATGACATCAAAATAGTACTAAACAAAACAACAAGATATGATAAAACAAACAAAACAAAAGTAAGACATGAAATGCTGACATGACAATTGACAAACAAATAATATCATCTTCGACATTATAAGATACCTCATGACATAAATAATTAACACAATATTTCATGACAAAAAAAGATAAACATTAGGAATAAAACATTTGTATGTTTATTTTTCTAAAAGTTTTCAGAAAACGAGTTTTTAACATTAATCAAGAGTTTTCATAAATGCAAAACTAAAATGTTCAGGATGTAATTAACTTTGTAGCTTGTTTCCTCTAGGAGAAGTAAAAAGAACTCGCAATATGATAGATACCTAAAAATCTCTGGTTATCAGAGTTGTGATTTTCCAAATAGATAAGAACAATCTGGAGTTCTCCCTATAAAGATATCACATTACCTTTCCTTTAGCTTGCCTATTTCGTTTCTTTTCCTTTTCTTTACCCTTTTCAAAAAGGGAATAAAGATTTGGGCAATATAAATAGACTCGCCACTCCTTGACATTTGACACGACGCCCAAGAATTGGCGATGACCTGGCCCGATGAGTTTCCATTGCCGACACCAATCTTTCATGTTAGGATTTAAAGTCTTTCTAATATCTTTTTAATTTCACCGGTCCGAGGATGATATGATATGACAATTTGATGTTTAATTCTATATTTCCCCTTACTAATGTGTCAATTCTTAGGTTTTTAAAATGACTTCCCCATCTGTAACATTCCAAATCTAGTACAAATATTTTTCTTAAAAAGTTTGCAATGCTTTCGAGCATCACAACAAGGTAAAGCAATTACCTAATCTATTTAAAAATATAATCTACAATTAATAAAATATAAATTTTTCCAAAAGATGTGTTAAATCGTCCCATAAAATCTAAACACTAAACATTAAAAATTTCAACTTCCAAAGTAAAATTTAGGGGCATTTCATTCTTTTGAGAAATATTGTCTACTCTTCCGACATCGATCACATATTTTACATAAAAATTGTTACTCCTATAAAAAGTATACCAATAGAATCTAGATTGAAGAATTTTTAAATGCAGTTTTATCTCACCTTAAAATGTCCCCCAAAATTAAATTCACATACATTTTTTAATGATTTTTTTGCTTCTTTCAAATGGTACACATCATTAAATAACTTGATCCATAAATTTCTTGTATAAATAAGGGTCATCCCAGAAGTAAAATCTGTGCATCATGTATGAACTCTTTGGAAGCATGTTAATTCGTTGAGTAAAATATTACTAACAATTTAGTTAACTATATCAGCATAGCAATGTAATATGCCACTCGAAAAACAACATATAATTATTCATAAAAAAAAAAAAAAAAAAAAAAAAAAAAATTTTCATTTATTTCACCGTCATAATCACCATTTTTTTGTTATGCCCTTAATAAATAATTGCGCTTCGATTATATGTTACTTTCCTATTCACTACTTGAAATAAAATTGCACCAAAGGGACCCATCTCGATTAATCTTGGTTTTGCATCCTTCTTAAGCATCGGATATTTTATGGTGCGTAATGATCGCATGCACAATACATTTAGCTCCAACTAGATAAATCTATATTATCAAATGCATATACTATTGTCAATAACTCTTTTTCAGTAGTAGTATAATTATGTTGAGCTTCATTAATAGCTTTATCGGCAGCGTATATAACTTTAAAATGAGATCATATTTTTGCCCCCAATATCGTCCTAATAGCTTAATTACTTCCGTATCATACATTATTTCAAAAGGGTGAAACATTGGATCGTGCAAAAGGATTAATTTTTTTCCTTTAAAAAATTGATGTCATTTAGTATTCCTCGTTAAAATCAAATATCGCATATGAAAAAAAGCTTGGAAATATTAGAAAAGTCTTTAATATAATGCCTATAACGTAGCACGTCCTAGAAAATCTTAACTCCTCTCACTCGGTGCAAGAGGATGTAGTTCAGCAATAAGTTAAATTTTCGCCGGATCTACATCCATGCTGTTTAGTAATTTTATGTCTTAAAATAATTTCTCCAAATAATGCAATTGACATTTTTCCTAACTGAGAACTAAATTTTTCTCTTCACAGCATTTTAGAACCTTAGCTAAATGATCTAAGCATGAATTAAATAGGTTCCAAAAACTAAGAAGTCTTCCATGAATACTTCAATTCCCTTCTCAATTAAATCACAGAAAATAAGCTTCATGCACCTTTGAAAAGTTGCAGGTGTATTACATAAACCAAAAGACATCATTCTAATAGCAAAAGTCCCATAGGACTTGTAAAGGTTACCTTTTCTTGATCCTTATGAGCTATAGGATTTTGGTGGTATCCAGAATATTCATTCAAAAAGTAGAAATATTGATGTCTAGCTAGCCTATCCAACATTTGGATTAGAAAAGGTAGAGGAAAGTGATCTTTTCTAGTGGTGAGATTTAATTTTCTATGATCATTATAGATTCACCACCCAGTGACTTATCTTGTTGGAATTAATTCATTTCGTTGGTTTACAACTACAATCACTCCTCCTTTCTCAAGAATGCGGTGAATTGGAGTAACTCAAGCACCACCAGAAATATGATAAATTATTCTAACATCCAACCACTTTAAAATTTCTTTCTTAACAACTTCTTTCATGATAGAATTCAATCTCCTTTGAGGATCTGCCCTAGACTTATGATTATTTTCTATTAAAATTATGTGCATATAGATTGAAGGAATGATATCTTTAATATATGCTAACGTCCATCCAAAGGCTTTCTTAGAATTTCTTAATGTCTTCATTAATTTTTTCTTTCTAATCTTTAGTTAAGTCTCGAGGATATTATAGCGGGTGTAATGTTAATGATTTCCCGAGAAAAGCATACTTTAATGCGTAGAGAGCACCTTCATCTTAACTTCAGGAGATTTTTCAATTGAATGAATAAGAGCTTTACTATTTTCAGTAGTGTCTAGAATCTCAAATTTTTCATGAATATAATTTGAATCCTCAGTGATTATCTCTATAGATACATCTTAAAAATCAATTTTATTCTAATAATCTAGTTCTTTTAGTCCTTCCTTAATGTTACAACTTTCTTTGAAATGGTTATCAATTAAATAATCAATAGTCTTCTATTCTCAGAATATTCATCATATTTTCTCTTCGTTGATTTTTCATTGATTTTAACACATTGAATGTAACTTCCTGGTCATTAACTCTCATGGTTAGCTCTCCTTTCTGCACATCTATCATAGCTCGTCTAGTAGCAAGGAGATGTCTCTCTAAAATGATAGGTATTTCTTTATCTTCCTTCATATCTAAAATAACAAAATCTGCAAGGAAGATAAACTTATCAACCATCACTAATACATCTTCTATAATCCTCAGATGTGATGATCGAATAGCTAATCGAAGGGTTATAGCAGTGGGATAAATCTCTCCTAAGACTAATCTATTGAATATCGATAATGACATGAGGTTAATGCCAACTACTAAATCACATAAATCATTTCCATAATATCTTTCTCCTATCACACAAGGAATAGTGAAGCTACCATGATCTTTGAGTTTTTTAGGAAGCTTTTCGGAATTATAGCATTGTTGTTGACCTCACTTTTGGTTGAGGTCTAGTCTCTCTTTAAAATAGCTTAGGGTCTAGCCATAAGATTCTCTTGGTGAATTTTCTTAGAAGAATAGTTTTGGAACCTCTCCCTTTGAAATTCAAACCCTACTCACTTCACTGAGCGTTTTTTAGGAAGCTTTTCCCCGAATTATGAAGACCGTTGTTGACCTCACGTTTGGTTGAGGTCTAGTCTCTCTTTAGAATAGCCTAGGGTCTAGCCATAAGACTTTCCTAGTAACTTTCTTAAAAAACTAGTTTTGGAACCCTCCCCCTTTGAAAATCAAACCCTACTCATTTCATCAGAGTTTATATGCTTAAGGCCTAACCTTAACTTTAGGAGGAAGAGACCAAGCATATGGGAAGCCCGTAGGAGATCTCCTACAGGTGGTCAGACCTTAGGATTTACCTTGGGAAGTATGGAGCTTACACAATACACATAATTTACACACATAACCCAAAACAAAGCACATCTAACCTTGAGCCCCTAGCTCTTTGGAAACTCATGTGCGCGGTTTTCCTAAGCTCTAGCTCCCGAGATAAAGGTTTAGATAGTACCAACACATAGAGGATCAAATAAGGCTTTCTTGGTCCATGGCTCAATCTAAACAATTTCATACTATTCACCTCATCAATCTAAATTTTTCCAAAATTTCAATTTTCGACTTCTTCCCCTAAATTTACCCAAAATAATTTTTAAACCCTAAATCTACCCAAATTTTCTAGCCAATCTAAATTGCCTATTTTTCCAAAAACTATTTCAAAATCCTCCCTACCACTCAAATTGGCCAAATTACCTAAATTTGCTAAAATACCAAAAATAGTCCTCAAATCCCTAAAATTCTTCAAAATACCCTCCCAAATCTAAAAATCCAAAATTTCTAAAAATTCCAAAAATTTTTCCAAAACCTCCTAAATATTCCCAATTTCATTTCTCTCAACTACCACATTACCCAGCTTGAACAATTTAGCCCAATTTAACCAAAAGCCCCAATTTGACTCATTTAACCAAAAAAATCCCAAATTAAACCCAATTGAACCCAATCTTGCCAAATTTCAGTTTTAAACCAAAATTAAACATCCTAGTACCAATCTAAACCAAAACGAAGTCCAATTTGATTCACATTTGAGCCTAATTTCAACCCAAATTCAAAAGCCCCAATTTTGGCCATATCACCCAGTTCACCCCAAATTGACTCAATGTTAATCAATTTCACCCCAATTTAAATTCTAAACTTCTCATGACACTCTTCTAGGACAAATGAAACATTCAATTGCCCCCAATTTGAGCTCAATTCTCACCCAAGTCCAACTTAACCAAAATCCCTAATTTTGCCCCAAATTGGACACACGACCAAATCACACCAAATTGAATGTCTCAATCCAAAAATTGCCACCCAATTAATGTTGGGAACTCTTGACCACATCCCCCAAGACCATTTGGAACAACCAATTGGGCCTAAACCCCACTCTAGCCCAACCTAGACTCAAGCTAACCCAACTTACCCAAAATTGACCAAAATCCCAAAATAAGCCAAATTGAACCCCTAAACCTATTCAATACCACTCCAATCTCCTTCCACCACTTTATGACAATCATACACACCAAATTGTTTCAACCAATTGGGTCTAACCTAAGCTCAAACCAAAACCTAGCCCAACCTAAACTCCAAAATGACCTAAATTGAAACCATGAACTAATGTTACTTAAATTGAACCAAATTGACCAAAAATGGCTCCACCACAAATTTCACCCTTTGGATATCAAGGACTAGCCAAGACCCACTAGACCCAAGTACATTGAGCCATGCACCAAAGTTCCTTCACTTAGTCAACTCTCCTCACCTTTTGGCTTAACCCATTACGCCAAGCAAGCCACCCATCATGAGATGTAATTAACCCCCACACGTTTCCCCGACTTCCCCGTTCTCACAAACACCTTCCCTGACCTTCTCAGACAAACTAACCGTCGGAAATGAATAAATATAATCGCCACTCTACTCCTTTAAAACAAAAATTGGGCCTTATCTATGTGGCATCCCCTCAATAATTACTTGTGCCTTACTACCTTCCACCTAAGCAGAAAATCCCACCCAAGGCCAAGCCCTGAGCTCAACCAATTGGTCATGGCTATAAAAGCCACCCTTCACAGCCAAAAGAGAGGTGCTGAAATTTTCTCAAGGAAACCCTGCCATATTGCTTTCAAAGCTTCCCTGAGACCTCCTGAGTGCAAGCCCACCATCCTTAGCCATTGAATCCCACTATCCAAAGCCAATTTTCCCATTGAAATTCTAGTCAAAACCAAAGACACACCACTGTTGTGCCTCCACACCAAATTCAAATTAATTGCACCCACACCTTTCACAAAGATTGAAAGAAGAAGATCCCATATCAAAGCCCCGCTCACAAGAGAGCCTTCGCACTGCATTTCGATCAACAACTAAAATCATCCTTATCGAGATCTTGTGTCTAGACATTTCACTGTGGCAAAAGGCTCCATCTGTAGGTTCTAAGCAACCAACCAAAGTTGCCACAAACATCCGATTGAGGCGACCTCCCCTCTCAAAAAAATTTACCGAACCTCACCTTCCTCCCAAGCTTATTTCGATTCTCCATACATGTCAACAACTCGTGCTACGTTATCCATATAGATAGGTTCTTCTATGCCAGATGAAGCTCTAGGAACAAACCCCATGCGATTTGGTTGAGTCTAGTTTGAGTTCTTAATTCTAGAAGATGAAAGTCTCACTCGTGATGAAACTGTGTGAAGATGACGACTGCAGCCGTTGGATCACGCATCAAACGGAGGGTCGGGATTGCGTCAACAAAGATCTGCACACATAAAGCGGCTGGGCCGCGCGGGGAGTTAACTGTGGCTGGGCAGCCACAATGGTGGAGCGACGCATAGCGCTTCGGAGTTGTCGAGGTTGAGGTGGTGCCGCATGATTTAAGTAGGAAATTAGGGGTATTTTTATTTATTTAAATCAGTTCAACTTCAAAAATCCATAACTTAGTGTAGAAAATTCATAAAAATAAAAGAAAAATATTGTAGTTTCATGAATTAGTAGGAGGAATAATGTGGTAATGATTTGTTTATATGATGCATGTTTTATTTTTAATTAATTAAATAGAGTTCGAAGTATTTTAATTCTCCATGCACTTAGACATTTTTCCATAGCTTTATATTTTGGTATGTTTTTGCTTCGTCTTAGGATCTTTCCCCTTTAATTTTTTTTAAGTCGAGGAGACCCTGCATGTTGATCTCTATTTTTCAAGTTATTTTGTCCGTTTTGGTAAAATAATTATACATTTAATATTAATTATAAAAATGTAAGATAAATTTTGGTAGATTACTTGTGACAATTGGACCCTAGAAAATTTTTGAATTCACTAATTTCAGAGAATGCACCTAATTGGCATTTTAACTTAAACTAAAGAGGAATTAATTTGAACAAACTAAAATATAAATGACCTAAAAATCATTCTCCACTATAATTTAAGGTCGTAGAGATCATCAAAATTCCAATTCAATTGGAGTTAATTTAAACATTAAAATGAATTTTTTAAGTTAAATCACATTTTTGGTAATTAAAATAATTATAATAATTAAAATACACTTCAAAAATTTATGAAATTAATTTTGGGAGTTCTCTAAGATTAGAGGACTCTAGAAAATAAAATTGTAATTAAAAACAAAATTTCATTTTTAAGCATTATTTTAATATTAAATAATTAAAAATTTAGAAAAATAATAAAATTAATAAAATCATTGAAAATGTTCTAAATTGTCTCCTAAGCATTTAGGAACAATTGAGATATTTTTTCTAATTTTCTAAGTGAAGATATTAATTTTTGAAGCTTAAAAATGATTTTCTAAAGGCTGAAATGGAAATTCCTCAATTTCTCACTAGAATAATTGAAAAAATTAAATTCAAAATCAGCTGTGTTCCCTGACCTCAAAGAGATTTAAGAAAAAAACTAAACTCAACTTTCAACTTAAATAATATTTTATATTTAATTAAAACTCTAAAAATTGAAATAATTATGATAATTAAATTAAAATTCAAAAAATCATGAAATTTTGTCTAAGTGGACCTCTGGTCTATATGAACCTCTAATAATTTTCTTAAGCACAAAAACTTTGTGTTAACTAAGTTATTAAATTTTCATTTAAAATCCATATTTTTACATTAAAATAAATATATAAATTAAATTAAAATTTAAAAAATCAAATTTTCTCCTTTGATGTTTTAATTGTCCCATGAGTAGACCTATAAAAATAAAAGTCATTTGATTTAAACTTAATGAATTATGAAGTGATAAAAGGCAAATAGTAAAAGCAAAATTTTGAAGAAGTTAACCTTAATCAATACATAGGCTTAAAGTGGGAAATGGGCAATGAATGATCTTAATTATTATGCTTCGAATGATTGAAATATAAAGAGATAAATGGTAGAAACCCATCTTATTTTTGTCACATTGTGATGAAATTTATGATTTAATTAATCATCATAATTTGGTGGAAAAATTAAATTAAATGATCCTTAAGGTTAGAGTTGATTTTGGAAGTCATGTTCCACTAATTTAATACTCTTATTTCCGATGTTCAAATAGTAATTCAATATTTTGATGAGAATCATAATCATAAAAGTCAACTTAATCCTTGTTTTTCTTAAAATATAAATACTGATACCCACTAAAGTCTTAAGGGCTTAGTAGTGAGCTAGGCTTAATTGAAAATTTGACTAATGAGAAATATAGAAGGAAATATAATTGATCTTAAACCACTTCTAAACACTACATGATCTATAAATTAATTAAATTCTTTCAAATTAATTTTTCCTTTAAGGCCCCACTTACAAAATTTCTAAGTTGAATATTAAGTGATGTCTTACCCCACTGCTTGGATAATCAAAACATTAGTGCACTAAGCATAAGAGTATGAAACAAATGAATCATTTAGTAATTATGATAAGTCCAAAATGAACTCAAGGAAGCTCAATAGAATTGTGAAATGTCTAGGTATCTCCTAGTCCCTTCTCACAAATCTTCGTACACCTTGTAGGACAACTGAACCTATAGGACCCACCAAGTTAGGACATAGAGTTTGGTAGGCCTGTGACGAACTCATCGATAAGATTTTTACTTTCCCCGCAAACTATAAATGTTTATCGCAAAGATACTAAAGTTTCGTGAGAATGAGAATACTCGCCAAGTACACTTTATACTTTATACGCTTTCTTTGCCTACACATTCTTTAATTTTCTTGCTTACGAGCTTGCATGTCAAACAACAATGTCACCCTACATGAAAACAAAAAATTTTAGGATAGCCACAAAAACAAAACCAAAATTAAAATTAAAAATCAAAACAAGAAAAAATTCATTGCCACAACAATCAAAATATAAGATAACTCAAAATTTAATCACAAACAAACAAATCATAACAACTAAATTAAAACGTCTCTATCGGATGATCGGGAATACCTCGTAGATATAACCTATGGTTGTTAATGAAATTTCTCACTATTCGAATGAAGGTATGAAACCCACAAGCCGAGTTTAGTAAATTCATCCGATCAAGTAAATCACAGGCCAGAGAAACGGGATGATGGAACCTCATGATCTTAACTCACCCCGCTTAATCAACTTAAAGATTGTCCCTTTATAAAACATTAAGACACCTTAATTTAAAATTTTTCAAAACACGATACTTCTCTTATCTCTTCAATTTAACACTTCTAAAATCTAAACCTGCTACGATAAGGAGCTTGAGACATGCGCAGCAGGCAACACGATCATCTTCAGCAGCAAAACTCCGTAGAAATTAAGCAAAACTCCATAAGACTTCGAGGTAGTTTGCCTAGTGCAGCATAAACCCTCCTTATTTCTTTAGGCTATTTTACTGGTGCAATATAAGCCCTAACTCGCTAGGTTCCGAGGTTGTCATAGTATGACATAAACCCTCCTATCTTTGTGCCATTCACATGATCGCATCGTGTGAATATAAGTCTTAAATAATAAAATCGATAAAAGATGAAATATTGAATAAATGTCTTAAAGTAGAGCCAAACAATAAGGTAGTTTAGGAAGACACTGATATTTTCTCAGAACCCTGCCTTTCCCCTAGCATTCTTCTCCCTTGGATTCCTACAATAAATGTTCTGAAATTTGTGTCATTCACCTATTTGAATTCTTATTACCATGTTTTCTTGAAGAAACCTACCATTTGGAATTCATGGATACAATTTTTCTTGATCTTTATCAAGAGTTTTCTTAATTGACTTCGGTTATCTAAGATGTAATTAACTATAGGGGCTTGCCCTATAGAAAACTTAAAGTCCCCAGATTAATATAAACCCTATCTTATTCCTTTATATTAGATAGGGGAAATTGTTGATCAACACAAAAGATTTGCAGACCAACGAATGTCATGAATTCTTTAGTTTATTTGATCGTTCATTATTAAGCAATGTATCGAGATAGATACGTGTCTTGTAATGAAGTGCTTTATTTATTATAAGTGATCAACATTTCATTAAAAATGGTATTTTCAAAACTATATATATATATATATATATATATATATATATATATATATATATATATATATATATATATATATATATATATATATAGACACACACACTCACACACACACATACATACATATATACATATATATAAAATTAAAACTATCTTTAAACCATACTATTTAAAATTTAATGGCCGACAACTGCCTCTTTCGCTTAGTGCCATAATATCATAATCACTAAACTTCCTCTTCTTATTTAAGATATCTTTCATAAACTTGACATAACTAGGCATTTTCTTCAGTGCTTTAGCAAAAGGAATATTGATCGTAAGCTTCTTAAATATCTGCATAAATTTTAAAAATTATAGATCCAGCTGTTATTGTCTAAGTCTCTAAGGAAATGGACGTTGTGGTCTTTCTAAATTGATCTTTGTTGGAGAGATAGGTTTTTCGATATGTTTAAGAACATTTTCTTCATGTTTTACAGTTTCATCAATTTACCTCTCAACCTCTATTTCTTTTTGCACTTGAGTCTCTTCTACTTTAACTTCTTCTTTATTTTTATCTTTAGGATTAACTTCAGTGTTACTATGAAGTGTCACCTGAGGCCTATTGCTAAGTGAGTAGTAATTTGTTCCGCATGATCTCTAATATTTATAATTACTACACTTCGACTTTATAATCGATTACTCATCCGTAACACCACCTCTTTTATACGTACAACTTCTTCTCCTTAATTTGTTAGTTATTGGTAAAGCTAGGGAGATCAGAAGGTCAATAGTTAATACTACCCTACTTGTTGCAGTTTCCCAATGGGTTCGCTTGATTGTTCCCCATTGCTGATTTCCACCACCATAATTATTATTCTAGCTAAAGTTGTGGTGGTTCTTCCAACATGGGTTGCAATAGTTAGAATAGGGGTTATTGGGCCTATTATTAATTGCATTTGAAGTCTCAAATGATGGTTGAGAATTAACTTACATGTACTAATGAGTTTTCTTCAATCACATGAGGTGTTCGAGGTAAGCATTTTATATTGATCTATCTTCCAATATATCACGTATTTCGAGATGTCAAAATAGAAATATACTGGCTACTTTCTTAGGATTTACCCTTTTAGAGAGCCATTGAAAGTTGTTATAAGCCATTTCTTTTATTAATTCATATGCTTCATCGATTGATTTTGACATTAATGAACCTCCAACAGCAGCATCAGTAATAGATCTAAGGGATACTAACCCATTATAAATTGTTTGAATAATTAATCAGTCTGGCAAAGCTTGTTGTGGACACTTTCTGTGGAATTATTTAAATCATCCCAAAGCTTTGTACACTGACTCATCTTCATATTGAGTAAATAAGGTTATATCATTTCTAAGCTTAACAGTTTTTAAGGTAAAAAATACTTAGCTAAGAATTTATGTGCTAAATCTCCCCAAGTTCTAATTGATCCAGGAGCTAATAATTTTAACCACAATTTATCCATTAAAGAAAAGTGAAAAAGTATAAGTCTAACAAAGCATCGTTTGATACGCCGCTGTACTTAAATGTAGCACATGTCTTTAAAAACTAGCCATTGTAAATTTGATCTTCGATGGTGTTCCCCCTCAAATTGATTTTTTTGTATAATTTGATTATACTGTGTTTAAGTTCAAACAAGTTCGCCACTACAATAGGTGTTTGTATATTACATAGTCCCTTAATGGGCTTTAAAGCATTATGATATTCATTTTCAGCCGTTTAATTATCAATAATATTAAGCGTGTATTCAGAATTTCTTCAAATTGTGAAGTTCTTTTCATTTTTGTATTTCTCTTATGGTTCGTTATAACTCAAAATCATAAGGTACTGATCCTTCAGATCCTAAACTATGCAAACAAATAAAAAATTTAGAAATTAAAATTTTAAAAGTCAAAGCACTAAAACATAATATAAAAATTTTTAATAATTCAATTTTTTTATTTTTTTAGTTTTTTAAATTTTTTGGTTTTTTTAATTATTTTTAACAGAATAAGCAAGCACTTATATATTTAAACATCACTACGAATTTCCTAAAACAAGTCTTCAATTCAAATACATTTTTCTAATTCAAATGATCCGTTACATCGTCTTCCATCAAATAACAAGGTTAAAAGTTTCGAATTCACCCATAATTACATAATTATTTACTTTCCGAAAGATGGCCAAAAAGTTGATCCAATTTATATTTAGCGGCTAGTGTCTATAAATAATATGTTATAGTATTTAAAATTTGATTAATGTTTTACACAGTAGGGGTACTACACGAGTATACATATCGTTTCAAGTAACATAGAATTTTTTTTTTAAAAAACCTCAGTATCAATCCCAATGGGAAGGTGTAGCTCTTTTTATTGACTAAGAAAACTCAATTTAAACTATAAACAATTATTTAGGATATATGGTAGCAATTTTATGTGTAAAAAGAAGTTACTAAATTTTTATTAATTCTAATTCAATGCTTAAATTAAATGAAGTGTTTCTAAACTAGTTTTATGAAGAAGTGTTCAAATTATGTGAAAGTTCATTCCCCTTGCAATGAGATAATCAGTGTAGGAATCAAATGTTTAAAAGTTTAAATATAGTTTTTTAACTAATAGGAGAATATTTATTCTTTACCCTCTTCTGAGTGAATAAAGAATATTGACTAATGTAAAGTTAAGTTCCAAAATCTTAGGTTATACCTTCTAGCCTCTCACTTCCATATTAACCACAGTGCCCTCTCTATATGAATAATAGGTCCTAAAGTTCTAAACTTTAGATCAAATTGGTTAAGGTTCTAGCCTGTCACCCTAGAATAACCAATTTATGCCTATCAAAACTTATGTCCCTATCTATTTGCACTAAACCATGAATTACCTTCTCACCCATGAAATTAATGTGATTTTTACTAGTTAAGGAACACATATTCTCCCGGTGATGCCTGACTTTATATTTTGCTAGAATTTATGAACTCAGATTTATAGATTTATAATAATTTTGTTAAGTCCAAGCATTCAATGCAAGTATACGTATCATATCAAGTAATACAGGGCTCTAATGGAATCCTGGATATCGATCCCACAGGGAAATATTGAAGTTTTAAGAAATCGTTACACAATGTGTAATAAGCACTAAAGTTAGAGTTTACTACTTACTACTACTATGCAAGAAACAGTAAGAACAACAAAAGAGTAACAATTAACTAACTACAATTACTTCTAACTACTTTAAGAACAGGATTAACTAAATGTGACACACTAAACTAAGTATTTAAAAGGTTTTTATATATGAGAAAAGTATCTTTCCTCTTGCAATGAGAATATGATGTGTGGATTGATATGGAATAATTATATATTTTATTGTGCCAAATAGGAGCATAGATGATTCCTTACCCTTAAAAGAGAATTTCCTCTTCTAAGTAAGAAAAGAACATCGACATATTCTACATTTAGCTACTAACTCTAAGGCCGGGCCGGGAGGATACCCGCTTCCTCACTTCAGAGCTCCCACTCACCCTTCACCCAAAGGCTAAACTTTGATATTAATTAATAATCTTAGAACCAATTGGGGGATTTCTACCGTCACCGTAAAAATCTCCACATCAAGTCCATCAAAAACATATTTTCCTATTTATTTCCGTACTCAATTCTACGAATACGCAATTCATCCATAGAAATTGAATGGATATTTCATTATTATTGTAGGACATTAAACTTTTCTAAACTTAATGTTCAACAATATATTTTAACTTTCATTCGACCAAATCGAAAGTAAATTAAGTTCTAAACGTAAAATCATCACAATTTCTTCATTACATTAAAAGCACATCAAATCCACATAAATTCATCATCACATCTCTATGCAAGAAGAAAGATAAGGGAGACTACTCAGAATTCATGGAGAAGATACAATAAAACATGGCTTTTATATATATAAGAAAAGTCATACAAACCACAAAAGAAAATACAACTTATCTCTTTCTCTTTCCCAATGCAATTCTCAAGTTCTTTGAATCCTCTTCTCTCTTCTTTACAACACTTGATTCTCGTCTTTAGAATGGAAAGGAAGAAATTTAGTAACCTCGTGTCAACACTGGCTGTGTATAAGAATATTCAAAGAATCGAGTTCAAGAGTTCTAGTTTTCTATTTATTTCAAGATGAACCATAATTTGTCACATTAAGAGTGCCTCAAAAGATTATGTGAAAATGGAGTTCATGTAAACTTCATTAGAATGTAGGTCAGTACTTAAAACATAAATTCGAAATGAAATCCAAACTTCTCCCTTTAGGGTGATTCAAGTCAATTGACAAAGTATCTCCTCAAACATCTCCTCATAAACATTTTTCTTTTTTTATTTTTCTTCTTTTTTAGAGATTGTTTTCTAATCCTCTTTTTCCTTTTTCTTTTCTTTTTTTATTGAGGATTACTATATCTAGACAGTCTTTTAATGATTTTGAACTTCAATTTCCTCTTCTAAAGTTCAAACTTGAAACATCTCCTTACTTTATAGTTAAGTATAAGCTTTATTATTCATCACAAAGTTACAATATCTTCTTAACACACATTACTTTAAGTCCCTTAACATTTCAAAAAATACAATTTTCTTTGCATTTTTTGCATTAGTTGATTATAATCAAATCCTTTCATACCAAATATCTTACTTCTATAAAATTAACCTTTATCACTAAAAATTTTCATCCTATCCTTCTTTAATATTCAATTGAAATAAAAGTTTTAGTTATCTTATAATGAGGTTCAACTCGCCGTAAGTTATGCCAATAATTTTTGAAACTATAATAATCAAGAACAAATAAAAGTTAGTATTTTCACCTAAATTTTTCAAGAATTTAAAAACAAGCTCGTAGTAGAAGAAAACTAACCTCTTCAGGCTGATCTTGAAATCTTTCAACAAATACGATTCGGTATTAATTAAAATTTACAACTAGCAGTATGAAACAATTAGCAAGAAGTGATATAACAAATTTTAAATATTTGTGGCCGGTAAAGAGAAATTAGCATTAAACATCTAAACATTCAATAACACACTATAACATGAAACAAACTATCACACTACTAACAAGGTAACTCACAATCTTTAATGTTTCAAGACAACATAACAATACACTACCGTAGTTACACAACATATGAAAAACAAATAACTACATCACAACAAGACACCACAAAAGGTTACACATCACATGAAAAGTAAATATGCACATATCACATCAGTACAACACAACAGACTAAGAAACGTCGTAAATAAAATACCACCCACCACTCTCCATCACTGTGATAAGTATGTGGTCATCGCAGGGTCTCAAATGGCCGGCTCCGTGTATAGCCGAGGCAAGTAGGAAATATCACATCGACTCCCCCTCATAAATCCGACCCGAGCATCATAATAAGCAATTTTGAACTCAACTCTCCTCCGTAGATAATCTTCATTCACATCACCTCGCTCAAATACATCCATCCGACAATGGAGTCTATCCATACCAGAATCATAGCCTCAAACGCTTCCATAATATCATATAAGTTAAAGGTCATGTATAACATCATAACTAGTAGGAATATCGCATTCTTATGCTCACTTCCGGCTCTTACATGAGACTCATAAGTACGGATAATATTCTTTGTAATAGGTCTCAATGGTATAACCACTTCCTCGTAACCATCAACTCAAATGCTCCGTATCAACACAAGAGGGCATGAACTAAAGCAGGATGTCCTAATCCTCCGTGGTCTCGCCTAGCACAATAATATTCTTGTAAATAATAGCTCCAATATCAATCTTTCATCTTCTGAATACGTAGTTCGAATCGCTCTATCTCTAGTAACTTCACCGTGGTGATAAGATGGTAATAGTCTTGCGTAAATGAAATAATGCCAAACTTTTCGGGTTAAGCAACGTTCAAAGGGAGGCGGGGAAATTTATCAACCGGCTTTTTACCTACTTTCCATTCTCCTCACCCGCCGCCGAAAAGCAATAACTTCTCTATATTCTCCCTCCCAGTGTCAAAGTTTTCGTATTCACACACGAATGGTTCCCAGTCGATAGAAAGCATCGGGATAGCCGAGGAGTAAACCCAACCATCTTCCTTCTAACAAGCACATACTCGTCTCGATTCGTGTATGTTAGAATAGAATTCTCTAACAACTCCTAATAACAAGATTCGCAAAGTGAAATAACAAAATCCTCCCAAACTTTCGCTCCGCAAATAATTGCTTTACGTATCCACCGTAACTATCAAAAGCTCGATCCCGGATACATTTCTTATTGTAAAGGATAGAGTTATAGTGAAATTGGGCTTTGACATTAACAATCCTCTCCTCATCAAAATCTAATTTCCTCTTCCTCTCGGGAGCCATGTGAATTTATAAAATTTGCAAGAAAATTCCAATAAATCCCAAATTCACAATGTAACAAACTCCAAACACTATTCTAAACAAGTAAGAGCAAATTTCATCACGTGAAATTCCAAATCTCTTTTAAAACTCCAAAATCGTTCACATAAGCAATGCGAGAGATTTCCATGGTGAAAATCTAAAAATTTTAACTTAAAGTGAAGCCCTTACCAAGAGAAGTGCAAATACAAGGTCGAAAAGCCTTGAAATCTCCTTAAACTGAGATCTAGCAAGCCCTAGATCCTCAAAATCGTGAAAATGGAGGAGGAAGATGAAGGGAAATGGAAAAATTTGTGGATCCTGCAAAAATCACGAAATCGAGGGTTTTAGGCCTTTTCTAGGTTCACGGCGCTCTATTTAAAAATATTAGCCAACTCTCTAGACGCAAGTCATTTGCCGCCGCCCAAAATATTTTGATCGTTTCGACGGCCAACAATGATGTTTAACACTTTAATAGGCATTTACATCATCCCATAAGCAATAATTAACACAATTTTTTACATAAACAAGACACAACAATCCTATACATATAAAATCTAAGTTACATCATAGACACTAAATACAATTCATTCAAACCAACTATTCTTTAGATGTTTAGTGCAGCAAGTATCATGATAAGAAAGCACTAAGATCTAAGCACACAATGAAAGTAAACACATCCAAATCCAAGTTCAAATCTCAAAGCAAATACTACACAAACCAAACATATCTAAGCAAAGAAAATTAAACATGCAACAAACATAAGTAATCCAATAATTACTCCACATCAGTTTCAGAACTATCCTCTCCTCTAATGTCTCCAATTGATTGTTGATGCACAAACAAGTTATAGAATGGATGAAATGGAAATTGGTCAGATGATTCTTTTAGTGACCACTGCGTTCTTCTTCATAAGATTGATCAAGCCCATCTCAATTGACCGATGTGATTGAATTATTCTTTCATTATCAAATCTATATGATCGAATAAATCAGAAATGTTATTGATCGCATTTATAACATTTCGTACCTCTTTTCTCTAATTGTTTGATCCTCTTCAATATCATTCTCGAACCTTCACAAAATAGGTTGAATCTACTGTGAAGTCCGTCTTGCTGATCCGCAAGCAACATGCATCTTCAACTCCAACTATCTGGTAGTCGTAGCGATTAGTTGGATCAATAGGCCTCCATGGAAGAAGAACCATTTCCCAACTTTCATAAGGAACTCAGGATCGACTACATAACAAATATGGTGGACGGCCGTCCAAGCCCATATTTAGAGTCATGCATAATTAATCCAAGTATTGACTTCACAATAATATTATCAATATCAACCGGCCTCCCAAATTTGAATACGTAAATTCAAAATGGCACTTTGGTTACCTTGCTAATCTTCAATGTCGAAATAACTTTGTCGTAATAAAGTAATGCCACTACTTCGATATTGGATTGAGATACGCATGGGAAACTCATGTATCCTTTCTCTAACTTCTCATTCTTCATTCTCATCCGTCAGATATCGATAAACATCATTTATATTATCCCTCGTGGGTATCAATTGAATAATGGGAAATGTACGTCTTCAATCATAAAGAGATCATCGATTTCCGTGCTAAAGAGTGAATCGAACAAATCTACCACGCACAAATACGAACCCTTGGTTGATCCCATGAAGATTTGCATAAACTCTTATCACGACGGAACAACAACAGCAGTGGTAGTAGCAAAGCACTTCCCAACGTCTTCTCTCTTTTTTAATAATTTCTTCAATTCTAGAAGTAGATTATCCATACCTCGATTTATGAAATTTCTTCGATAATCCTTCTTTTCATCATCACTTTGTCAACAAACAATGCGCTTCAAAAACTTATAAACTTCCTTCAAATTAAAACACGAAATCAAGGGGTTTCAATAGAAAAGGAATCCATAGGATACGAATCGGGGATAGGTGGGTTTCCGTTTTTCCTTGGAGTACAAAAAATGGAGTTTAGGGAGTTATAAGGATGAAGATTCCGCTAAAACCGCCAAAACTGCTTTTTGAAACATAAAACCGTCAAGCAGATTTTGGGTGTTGATGATTGCCTAAACAGTCAAGTTCAGTGTAGGAAAACGACAGGGCAGCCGACGCCGGCGCCATTCGCCTTGGCCAAAATTCTCACCGAATTTCGTTTGGTCCAAAATATTCCAATATCTCATTCGATCCATCATTTATCAATTTGTAAAAGTATTTAAGAGTAATTAGGATTTAAAAACAACTATCTAAAAAGCACAACTACAATAAATAAGCAAACACACCACAAAGATACATATGAAGCACTGCTATAATGTGCTTAGTTTAACGTCGTCGCCCGACAAGCCATTCACTTAATCGAGATGATTCAACATTAAAGCCTTTGAAGTCACTCTGAAACCCGTCAAAGTAAGGCTTTAATCGATGTCCATTAACTTTGAAATGTTTCCAATATCAGAATCTTTAATGTCAACGGACTCCAAAGAATGAACTTTTACAACCGTAAAAGGTCCTAACCATCGTACTCGAGTCGTGAAATAATAACTTCAATCTTGCGTTGTATAATAAAACTTTTCATCAATTTCCAAGTTCTTTTTCAATATCTTCCGATCATGCCATAATTTCCTTTCTTTATAGATCATATCATTGTGATAAGATGCATTTATAATCTCCTCCAATTCATTCAATTGCATAAATGTTTTCTCTCCAAGATTTTCAAATTAAAATTTAACTCTTTTATTGCCCAATAAGCTTTATGCTCCAATTCAACAAGAATGGCAAGTATTACCAAACACTAGTCGATAAGGAGACATTCCAATAGGGGTTTTAAAAGCAGTTCTACAAGCCCATGAAGCAATATCTAATCAAGTAGACTAATCTTTAATTTATGATATTCACAAGCTTTTCTCCAAATTCTTTAATTTCAAGATTAGACACTTCGCTAAACCACTAGTCCGGGGATGATAGCAAGAGATTCTATGAATGATATTATATTTCTTAATTAATCTTCTTAATTTGATTATTACCGAAATGGACCACACACATGACATTTCGCATTCCATATCTTGTAAATATGTTTTTCTTTAAAATTTTCAACACTCCGAGAATCACATCCGGGTAAAGCAATAACAATCCATTTCGAGACATAATCAACAACAACCAAAATATGGCAAAATGCCCCAATTGAAGGAGTAAATGGCCCCATAAAATCTAATCCCCATAATATCTAAAAATTTCAACTTCCAAATTATAATTTAGAGGGCATTTCATTTCTTCGTAGACATTACCTACTCTCTGACACCGATCACATGGACGATATATCTATAAACATCTCTAAAAAGAGTAGGCTAATAAACCCAAATTGTAAAATCTTAAAAGCAGTTTTATCAACACCAAAATGACCTCCAAATTCGAATCATGACATTGTTGAATAATCAAATTGTTTCTTCTTTTGGCACATATTTCCTAATTATTAGATCTTTACACCTTTTATATAGATAGGGCTCATCCCAAAACTAGAATTTTGCATCATATTGAAACTCTTTTGTTGTTGTTTTGTTAAATCAGTGGTACAATATCACTTATAATATAATTCACAATATCGCATACTAAGGCAAATTATTTCCCATAATAGTAAAGAGTTGCTCACTCTAAAAAATTTCGCACTTCTTTTTTCAAATTCAGATAATTTATCATAGTCTATTCTGGATATATCAGCTATTTGATTATCAGCTCTCTTCCTATCAACTATCATAAAATCAAATTCTGTGTACATGAAGTATCCATCTAATGAGTCTAGGTCTCGCATCCTTCTTTTGCATTGTATATTTGATACCCGAATGGTCTCTGTATGCACGTATACTTTTAGCTCCAATTAAATAAGGTCTAAATTTTTCAAAAGCAAACACTATAGCCACAATTCTCTTTCAGTTGTGGCATAATTAATTTGAGCCACATTAAGAGTCTTACTAGCATAGTAAATGACTTCGAATACTTTATCATGCCTTGCCCAATGCTACTCGATCGCGTAATCACCAAGATCATTATTAAGGTTCAAATAGTTTCTCCCAATTGAGTGAACAATTATAGGTGCAGTGATTAATTTTTCTTTAATAATTTGAAAGTTTTAAGCATTCATCATTAAAATCAAACTTTTTATCATTTTCTAAAAAAGCTCCGCACAAATGCTCGTAATTTTTAAAAATCTTTAATACATCGCCCTGTAAAATCCAGCATGTCCTAAGAAACTCCTAACCTCTCTCACAGTAGTGGGTGGCAGTAATTCCTCAATCACTTTAATTTTAGAAGGGTCAACCTCCATACCATGTTCAGAAATTTTATGCCCAAGCACAATTCCTCCCACAACCATAAATCGACATTTCTCCCTAATTCGTAACTAGATTTATTTTCTCACAAAGCCTGAACTTTTGCTAAGTTTTCCTAGACAAATTTCAAATGAAGTCCTGAATACAGAGAAATCACATATACAAAAACTTATATTCCATTCATACTACTGAAGATAGACATTATACATCTCTAAACGTTGCATGTGTGTTACATGATTCAAAAGGTATTCTTTTCAAAAGCAAAGGTTCCATAAGGGCAAGTAAATGTTGCCTTTTCTTGATCCTTAGGAGTAATAGGTATTTGATGGTAACCAGTATATCCATCTAGAAATAGTAGTACTTGTGTCCAGCAAGTTCATCTAGCATTCGATCGAGAAATGAAGAGTGAGTGATTCTTCGGCGCATTAAATTTCCTATAATCAATACAAATTACTATCCATTAATTTGTCTCGTGGATATAATTTCATTACATTCATTCACTTCAACAGTCACTCCTCCCTTTTTCTCGGTACATAATGTATTGGACTTACCTAAGCACTATCCGAAATAGGATAAATAATTCCAAGATTCAAACATTTTAAAATCTCTTTCTTAACTACTTCTTTCATTATAGGATTCAATCTCCTTTGTGGATCAACTCTCGGTTTATGTTCTTTATCTAATAAAATTTTGTGCATACAAATAGAAGGGAATAATTCCTTTAATATCTATCAAAGTCCATCCAAAAGCTTTCTTGTATGTTTTTAAAGTTTCTGAATAACTTCGTTCTCGTATTCGTTTAGCTCCAAAAAGATACAATAACAAAAGTGCAAAGTAGATGATTCTCCTAAAAACATATACTTTAAATGATTAGGAAGAATTTTCATTTCAAGTTCAAGAGATTTTATGATAGATGGATTAAGCTTTTATCTCCACCTTCCATAGTGTCTAATATTTCAATCTCCCGAACATACTCCAAATCTTCATTCTTCTCATTATCTCGAATTTTCTTCATCTTCACTTTCTTCTTCAAACATATTTTTATATTCTTCTTTTTTCAAATATATCTTCAAAATGATCAAGTCATAATCATAGACCTCCATTCTAAAACATTCATTATCTTTTCCATCGAGGGATACTTCATACATTATAAAATATTAAAGGTTACCTTGATCATTAACTCTCATAGTTAATTCTCCTCTTTTTTGAACATCAATTACCACTCTTCCAGTATCAAGGAATGGTCTTCCCAAAATGATTGGAATTTCTTTATCTTCCTCCATATCAAGAATAATAAAATCCACAAGAAAGATAAATTTATCCACTTTCACTAACACATCTTCCACCACCTCCTTGTGCTAAGTAATGGAATGATCGACCAACCGAAGAGTCATGTATGTAGGAGAAATTTCTCCTATTCCCCAACCTTTTGAAAGTTGATAAAGGCATAAGATTAATACTCACTCCCATATCACATAAAGCTTTTCCGAAAAATTTTCACCTATAGCACACGTAATACCGAAACTACCAGATCTTTAAGTTTTTCTAAAAGCTTCTTCGAATAATCGTACCACACTCGCTTGCGTGCCAGCTTCATGGTCAGGAACTTTCTTTTTCTTTCGAATATCCTTCATAAACTTAGCATAGTTAGCATCCGTTCTAATGCTTCAACAAAAGGAATGTTACCAGTTAATTTCTAAGGATCTCCAAAATTTTCACCTTATTTTCTTTTTTTTTATTTTTCAGATTTTATATTTGTTAACATTTTTCGTTTAATTTCAAAATTTGAGTGAAAGGTACGAAAGTAGAAGTTTGGTTTAAATTGCCGACAACAAATCAAACCTGAGAGACAATCGATAAAAGTGAAATTTAGACCCAAATCTTCTAGCCGAATTCACAACGCACATTGCCCAAGGAATCAATCCACCAACACACTTATCGGGTTGACCTCACCTCTTTAGAGAGGTAATAAAAGGAGGATTTCGGAACCTCTCTATTTAGGTGTCTAAACAGTGGCTCTAAAATGTAATGAAAGTTCATCATACCCGTTTAAGATAGAAATGAACAAGATATGTCACCGAAGAATGGTAGTTTGATCCACTAGGCATGATTTACCGCCGATTTACGAAAGCAAAACCATCCGATCAAGATGGAGAGAGCAATCGGTTTCGCCGGAGTCGCCAGAAGCCGTCGGCATATTTTTAGATTTTAAATTTAATTTAAGTATATATATATATATATATAAATTGGAAAGTAAGACAGATTAAAATAACTTTAAGTTTCAAAATTTTAAGATATGAAATCAAACTCGATCTCACATCCCAAATAGTTTATATAAATGAGCACTGCACCACAAACTGTGTATCTATCCTGAGAATAGTCACATCGCTTTGACGATGGGGCTCGTCAAATAAACTAAAAGATTTGTAACATCCGTTTGGTCTCGCGAACCAATTTTAAAAGCCGACAAAGACTCCCCCGATTAATATAAAGGAATTAAGGTGGTTTATATTACCTGGGTTCTTGCAGTTCCCTATAAGGGCAAACCAATATATTTAATTACATCCTAAATGACGTGAATCATTTAAGAAAACGCGATAATGACTTTGATTTCCGTTCTCAAGAATTTCAAAGTTTAATGTTTTCAAAGGATTGAATTTGGAATTTAACAAAGAATAGACTGTATTCTGGAAATTGAAGTCACTTATTTTAAGTCCAATATAAGAGAAGCAGGAGAGCGAAGATCCAAGAAGAATTCGGCAACTTCCCAAACCGTCCTTTTGTCTGGCTTTAATTTAAGAGTTTATTTAATGTTTCATCCCGTCTGCTTTAATTAATTAGACTTCTTATATTTGTATGACACAATCATACAAACAGCCTTGAAGATGTGAGGGCTTATGTCGACCGAACGACTACCTTGAGTCCAAAGACCGGTTAGGGCTTAATTTACATAAGACAATTATGCAAATGCCTAACAAAAAGTTGAGGATTTATGTTGCACTAGGCAAACTACCTCGAAATCCTATGGCTAGTTGTTTATTTATAAGAAAAGAGAGTTTCTATTGAATCCACCGTTTGCTCAACATGTCCTTCTCGCATCCTCGATCGTGTCAGCTCTTCCTGTATTGCCTCGAGCTCCTTGTTGTTGCGTAGGTTTAGTTTTAGAAAGTGAAAATCAGGAGATAAGAGAAGTGTTTTGGTTTAGAGAAATCTTAAAATCCAAGTGTTTTTTAATGTTTTAATTAAACAAATCTTAAAGTTGATTAAACAAACCGATTAAGATCCCACTATTCCGTCATCCCGTCACCGTTATTTCCTTTACCTGGATGCACTTAATCCAGATGAATTTGCTAAATCCAATTGAATGAGTTCCATACTTCTTCATTTAGACCACGTGGAAATCCCGTTAGCAACACGTGGGTTACATCATCCAGGTATTCCTCGATCATCCAACGAGACGTTTTAATTTACTTTATAGTTGTAGTTTTTTTGTTATGTTTGTGATTAAATTTTTGAGTTGTCTTATATTTTGAATGTTGTGGCGGTGAATTTTATCTTGTATGACTTTTAATTTAGTTTTGTTTCGCCAGGTTATCCTAAAGGTTTCGCCATGCAACAATCTTATTTATCATGCAAGAAAAGTAAACGCAATATAGGTAACAAAATTGCAATAAAGTAAATTGCAATAAAGTAAAAAGCTGCACTTATGTCTTCGTCATTCCCAAATCCCGTTGAAACTTTAGTATTGTATCATATATACGTGTTTATAATTTAAATTAAAGCATGCCGTAAAAATCAGAAGAAGTAGAACTAACAAGAAGTAACTACTCAATCATATGATGTTCATGTTAAGATCCTGGTTGTCTACCAAGTCCTATGATGTCTATGGAATTCTATGTTGTGTTTCAATAAACTTTGTTTAATTTAATTTGGAGATGGTTTCGAAGTATGTACATATTAAGTTTACCGTACCTCAGAGGTATCCAAAATCACTAAAGAAGTGATGCATCCATAAAGCTCTCTCACATCCTGATGAAAAGTCTCAGGCCTGTTTAGACTTCTATTATGTTGCTTAAAAATTCACCCCATCTCCATACCCTTATGCTTAATAAACACATTTGTTCTGTTGGTTTGGGGCAAATGGGTTTGTGTGTGATTCGAGTTTGTATTTGGTGGTAACTGGTAGTTTGGTTTGGACTATGGGAATGCTATGAAGAGTTTATGGTTTTTAATTGAGTTTAATTTTAGTTTAGGGATTGAGGATTTGAATTTAGTTTCTGTTTGTATTTGGTCTTCACCAACTAGGTTTGCCTGGCTTTGGTTTTGGTTTCGTTTGCCTTGGTTAGAGTTTTGGTTTTGGTTTGGTTTGAGTTTTATCTTGGTTTTGGTTAGTGCTGGGATTTGAAATTAGGGATTTTGAGTTTGGAATATGAATTGGGAAGATTATGTGGACACGGTAAAAATTTGGGTTACTTATGCATTCACTAAGCATAAGGGTATTCTTTTTATGTTTTCTACACCAAGTCAGGATTTCCTGCTACCTCATAAATAAAATAGGTCATGCCTCGTGGGGCCTATCCTAGGTTTGATTGTTATCGTGTTGGTATCGTGTGATGATCGGGGATCGTTGTTGTGTGTTGTGATCATGGTTCGTGTTATTTATATATTATCATTTTATTATGTTATTATTGTTTAAGTTGTTATGTGTTATTATTCTTTGTTATTGTTTATTATTTATGTGTTGTTCGTTATTTAAAAATTATTATCTTTTATGTGTAATTAAAATTATTATTATCTTTATGGTTTATTTAATTTATTATTTATTATCTTATGTGATTTATTTACTTTATCATTATTTATTTATTTAATTAATTGTTATTTATTTATTTTATTTTACTTTAACTTGATATTTATTTATTTAAATTATTATTTTATTTTTAAATTATTTTATTTTGTTATTTAATTTAATTTAATTTAATTTAATTTCTTATTATTTACAATTATTATTAATTTAATTTAATTTATTTTTTAATTTAATGTAAAGTATTATTGTTTAATTTAATGAAATTTAATTTAATCTGTTTTATTTTATTTAATTTAAATAATTTAATTTGCTTAGTTTAATTTAATTTATTATTTATTTACATTACTGTTTAATTTTAATTTAATATTCGGTTTTCATTAATTTATTTAACTTAATTCAATTTATTTAATTTACTTAACTAATTTAATTTAATTTAAATTACTTATTTATTTACATTATCATTTAATTTAATATAATTTTGATTTATTTAATTTAATTAATTTATTTAATTTTATTTAATTTAATTTAAACTATTATTTATTTAATTATTTTTGGTTTACTTAATTAATTATTATTTAATGTAATTTATTTAATTTAATTATTATTTAATTTAATTTATTTTATTTAATTACTATTTAATTTTTTAAATTTAATTCATTATTCATTTATATTATTTAAATTATTTTCATTTTATATATATATGTATTATTTATTTTTATTATCCCTTATATGTTATTTTATTTTAATTAATTATATGTACATTTTTATTACTCAAATATTATTGATTTATTATTATTAATTTATATTATTACTTTACATTATTTATTATTATCATTTTTATTATTATTTATTTATTTATAAAGTTTTTAAATTTTCTCTTAAATTATTCTTTTCTTTATTTTAAGTTATTACCCTTTATTTAAAGCTTTTACAATTATTATTTATTTATATATTTACATTTATATTATTTTTTAAAAAAAGAATGACATTTTTATTTACCTATTTTTTATTTATTTATATTTACAATTATTATTTTAGTTATTATTATTATCATTTTTCTTCTATTTTCATTATCTATTTATTTTATTCTTAGCACATTTTTTTATTATTATTTACATATTGTTATTATTCATATATTATTACTTATTTGGTGATTTATATTTTAGTAGTATTTATTTAAATATAGTGTAGTTTTTTTATTATTTAAATTTAGTGTAGTAGTTTTTTTTTATTTAGTAAAGTTATTAAATTTAGTATGGTTACATTATTCACATTTAGTATAGTTATTTTAATATAGTTATTTTTTTAAATTTAATATAGTTGTTTTATTTACAATTTAGTAAAGATATTATTTAATTTATTTAAATCTATAATTATATCACTTATGTTTTTATTTTTATTTTTATTTCATTTTCTTTTATTTTATTTTATTTTATCCTTATGTTCATTCCTCTTTTTCTATTTTATTTTTATTTCTTTATGTTATATTATCTCTTTTAAATTTTAAAATTTATTTTTCAAATTAATAAAATTTGTAGATTTGTAAATATTTAAACTAAGAAATTAAATATCTAAATAACTTTGCATAAAGAAGAATTCATAAGCCTAAACAAGGATAAAATGAAGATTTGTAAAAAGAAATAATCTACACATGATTTTTTATTTTTAAATAGCTTGCATGAAAACAAAATCCCTAAGGCCAAGCAAGGAAGAGTTTAACACATAATTTTTTGTAAACCTATGTAGAGGAAGAGGAGCTTTAAAGAAAATACATGTATATGTGGGGTCTTAGGCTAAGCATGAGAGGGGTGAAACATTTCTTTGAAGCTTAAATGTTCATAAGATAAAAGAGAGGGGGAGAAGCTTACCTGCTTTGGAGGAGTTGATGGAAGAACTCCCTTGAAGAAGCCTTGTCGAAGCTCACGGCTAGAAGGGGATTCGGGTGGGTGTGGCTTGCTTGGAAGAAGAAGAAAGAGAGGGAGGAGGCTCACGGGTTAGAGAAGGATTTGGGAGGAAGTGAGTGAAGTGAGTGAAGTGTGTGTAAGAGAGTGTGTAAGTGAGATTATGGGGGGATTTATGGAGAGAGGGTCACAGCGAAGAGTGAATGGGGGAGTGAGGATGAGGTGAGGAGGAGGTGTGGTGAAGGTGTAGTGAAGGTGAGGAGAGTAGGGTGAGGTGGCGAGTAGGGTGAGGGAGAGAGGTAGGAGAGTGAGGAAGTGAGGAAAAAAAAAATTTTTTGTTATTTGTTTTTCTTTTTCTTTGTTTTTCCGTGAGATATGAGAGGGGGAGAATGCGGGTGTGTGTGTGAGTGTGCTTTAGTTTGGTGAGTTTTGGATTTTGGGTCCATTTTAAGAACATTGAGCTAACTTGAGTTTAGATTGGGCTAGAGCTCGAATGAAGCCCAAGTTCCTTGATCTATATTGTCCACATGATTGTAATGAAGATCTTTAATGAAGTCACAACCGGTTTCTAGCTCATTCTTTGGAGGTTCAATTTTGGCATGGATCGAATTTTTTAATAATTTGGAAACAAGGTTGTGTCTGGTCAAGCATCTTGAGTTTGGAGTGGGACTGGGGTTCAGAGGTCTTCAACAATAATGTAGATATGGTTGTATAGAAGAATTTTCATGAAGACATAAAATGTTTTTGACAAGGTTTAGAGGGTCAATTTGGTGGATTTAAAACATGTTTTCTACTTTCGGGGTCAGCTGGGGTTTCTTTGGTCTAAAATGGATTTGGGGAAGACCTGAGCTCAAATTATGGGAAATTTATGATCGAATTCAATTTAAGGTGTTATAAAGTATTTGACATTGAAATTTGGGAGGAATTGATCGACATTGGGTCACTTTAGGAGTTTCTTGGGCTATTTGTGCGAATTGGGGATTTTGGATTTCAAGTGGAATTGGATTCAAATGTGGGTCACATTGGACTTAAATTTGGTCTAATTTGATATTGGGGATGTTGGATTTTGGTTTATAACTTGAATCTATTTGTACTGAATAATTTGGGTCAAGATTGGGTCGGTTTAGCACCTTTAGGTTAAATGGGCCAAGCTGGGATTTTGGATTGAAAGTGTATTAATTTGGAAAAATTGACCCTTATGTGTAGTTGAACAAAAATGAAATTGGGGATTTTTGTGGATTTTCTCGGAATTTTTTTGAGAGAATTTTTCGATTTTTGGGGCAAAAGTGGGTATTTTGGGTATTTTGAGGGTATTGGGGGTATTTTGGAAATTTTGGAATTTTTTGTCATGAATGGTCAATTTGAGTGGTAAAGAGTATCTTGAAATGATTTTTGGGGGGATTTTAGAATTTGGGTAATTTTGGAAATTTCCTTGCATTTTTTGGGTACTAAAGGTTATTTAGGGGGCAAAGGGGCCAAAAATTGAAATTTTGGAAATTTGAAGGTGGCTTCAAGGTGAGCAGGATGTAATGATCAAGGGTCACTTGGCGCTGTCCCTTCTATGTGTTGGTCCCTACCACTTATTCATAAACTTAGGGTCATATCCACATGAGTTTCCAAAGAGTTCAGTGGTTGAAATTAGGAATGTGTGTAGTGTGTGTATGTTGTGAATGTGAAGTGTATGAGTGGTGATCTCCAGACTCTCCCTCAGGGCAAATCCTAAGGTTTGACCACATATAGGAGACTTCCCCTAGGATTCCTTATGCTTGCCTTTTTCCTACCAAAGGCGGAGGTTGTGCCTTTAAGCATATGAAAACCTCCCTACAGCTACAAGTTAAGAGTTTGAATTTACGTGGGGAGGGTTCCACATCAGTCCTCTAAGAAAGTCACTGTGGAGAGTCCTATGGCTAGACCCTAGGCTATTCTAAAGTTATAGACTAGACCTCAACCAAAAGTGAGGTCAACAACACCCCCAATAAGTGTGTGGTGTGCCTGGATGTGCACACCGCGCATACGGTGCTTCGACTCAAGAAGATCAACAAACCAACACAAAGTCGCCTGGCAAAATACTTGTGGGCAAAACACAGAATTGAGAGAGAGTTGTTTCCGCTGGGGGTAAGAGGAGGAATTTTCAATTTAAGAGTTGCAATTTCTACTTACTAAATTTCAAATTCGATTCGATTTACCTTTGCTTTTCTTTCAACTTTAATTTCAATTTTACTCCGATTTTGTTTTAATTTCAATTTCACCTTTGGTTTTATGCAGAGAAAAGAGTAGGTCTAAGGCCCACCCGAATGCATTCATATGCTAAGAAGGAAGCAGGACCGAGCCTATTCCAAAATGCAGTGTTTAATTTCAATTGCAAATTCAATTGTAATTTTGTTTGGAAAGGAATGGGAAAAGGACTACCCCGACGTAGAATATAGTAGAAGGGAGTAGGGCAAAAGCCTATCCCAAATGCTAAGAATGTTTTGGATGCCTCCAATTTCAATTTCAATTCTCAGCCGAGAGAGTCAATGCCGAGATTGCTGAAAGAGCAAGACCGTGCTCATCCTGCTGCGCAGAACTCAGCCGAGGAGGGGAGCAGGCGGAAGCCTATCCCGAGTGCTGAGAACCGCAGAATATGCTGAGATGGGAGCACGCTTAAGCCTATCCCGAATGCCGAGATTGCCGAGAATGCTGGAAATGCCGAGAATATGCCGAGAAATGCCGAGAATTGCCGAAAATATGTCAGATCGTCGAGAATTGCTAAGAATTACCGAGAATTGGCCGAGAATTGTTGAGAACTCGCCGAGAATTGCCGAGAATTGCTGATATTGTCATGAGTTGGGTTGGTGCGTCGAGAATTGCCGAGAATTGCCGAGTGCTGAGAATTGCCGAGATTTTACGGATGCACAGGACCGTGAAGAATTTTTATTAGATGTATTTATGCGTAGATTCAAAAGATTTCATTGATACTTGGGAATGCAGATGTTTATGAATGCAGAGACTGAACATGTTGCCGAGATTTATGAATGCAGAGATTGTGAAAACATATTGTAAAGTGCAAGAGAATTTTGTAGAAGTTTATGCAGTTGTCAATTTTATTGAAATGTCCGTGAAGAGATTTTTTTCTTTAAAAAAAATTTACAATGTGCAGATTTATCTTATTTTATTCAAATGTTGACTTTTATTTTGTTTGATGTAGAGTTTTATTTAGTTACATTTGTTTTTAGGATTTGACCCAAATAGACAAGTGCGTGCATCAAGCTCGTAGAACAAGACTCGCTTCTTGAAACGTTGCATGTACGTAACTTCGAGGTATTGTTCATCGACTAAGGAATTGCTAGAAAATAACTCACTCTTTAAGGTGTTAACGGCACTATATTCTTTCAAGTACCTATAAAGGTGTGTGTTATCTCTAAGGACGTCACCGCTTAAGAGACTAACTTCGTAGCTTCTTTTCGTAGTAGTTTTCTCATTCGATTTGTCAGAGATCTCCCGTGGAAGGTTGTCAAGCTGTCTTCGAAAAATCTTTCCGACGTTCTTCGAGTTGAAGTTGGAGCCGTATTTGCCGGACACCGAAAAGATACGACTTCGGTCAAATTTCACACTGCCAACAACGTGACCCTTACTTAATTCTTCCATCCTGTGCTCATAGAATACAAAATTTATGTTCATGTGACTAAAATATTTTTCACTGTTTCAAAGATATTTCTCTGAGCCAATTAATAAATGACCAAAATGCATGAAATCACTTGACTCTTTTCAAAGTATAATATCTGAGGAAACTTTTTAAGGTAGTCTTTTCAAGTTTTATTAATCGTGGGAGGATTAAGACACTAATTTTTATTATATGTTTCATTTCAAGCTTCTTCTCGTGAGTCTTTTTTTCCTTTTTTCATCCATTTTACGGAGGATTACTATATCCGTGATAGCATAAAAGATTTGAATGCTCTAATCAGTACCCACTTTGATTTCGCGCCCACCTCAAGTTTCTCCTCAGAACACTCATTTTTTTCTTTCTTTTTTCTTTCTTTTTTTTGCTCCTTTTGTTTTTTGAAAATTACTATCTCGTAGTGCATATTTTCGTTAAAGATTTTGAATGTTGAAACTCCCCTAATTTAATAATTCCGAAATGTTCTTTAACGTGAATCTTGGAATATTATAACTTTTTCGAAAGTCCGACCCGCCCACATGGCAAGAAATTAAAAGGCTCGTGATATCCCGAATCAATTACTAGTATTTCAATCACACTACTTCATTTTGAAATCAACTTCTAGGACCTAGTCCAAATTCCTCAAAGTGAAGGACCCAAATATTAGGCATTAATTTCATTCTTTTCCCTGGTCCGAAGTCATAAAGAAATATCCGATTTGAAGCTTTCCAAATATTAAGCAATTTGTTCAAAACAAACTCCTTTCATTCATTACGTATTGGAAGAGATGGTACAAATTTTAATATTGATTATGCTGAGCAACAAAAGTAGTACAATAGTAATCAAAAAGTGTCCCGTCCGTTGTCGCCTACGTAGGAATCAATTGAAGCAAACAAATCACCGAAATTATATCGATAGAACCTCTTCAAGTTCTTTTCAAATATTCATCGGGGATTGTTACGCTTCCATTATTAAGTTCTTTTCCAACCATTCTTTGAAACTCGATACAGCTCACTTCTGTGTGCCCAAGCATTCTCGCGATATGGGCAATAATTGGGATGATTCTTCTTGCTAACCTCCGCCGGCTTCTTTGCCTCGGTGCAATCCGAACTCGGGTTTTTTAATCAAATTTTGGAACATCCGTTGCCATCGCTTCATCATTGAAGGATATACTTTGTTCAACAAATCGGGTCATAGACCGACTCGCCTTCCATCCGTCCGAGTGGCCTCTCGCCGGGATGATCAAGTGGGATCGTGCCGCCGATTGTACCGCCGATCGTACCGTTGGACATGTTGAATATACCGCGGGTGGGCTCTGGCCGAACATACCGCTCGCGGGTGCGTGGAACATACCACCGAGGCGGCCGACTGAACTCGAGGGTGCGACCGACTGTACCGCTGTGAAAACCGACCGTACCGAGGCCGCCGGTGCCGCCGACCGTATGTAATCGCTCGGTTTGTATCGGTTGCTTCTCCCTGTCGACTCGCGTTACCGTCTCGATCTCTTTTTTAGATATCTTTGTTCGCTTCACCCCGTCCTCTTTTCTCGATGAATTCGCTTGCTTGACCTCCTCCTTGCAAGCTTGCGGCTTTACTAAGTAGTTTCTCAAACGACTTGATGGTGAGTCCTTTAAGCATGAAAGCTATCGACCCATGGATGATTCGAAGTAAGAACTCAATCGCATGTTGCTCCCGCACCGGGGCTCGCACTTCATGCTTAAGTTTCTTCACCGTAGAATGTACTCCATCAAAGTTTCATTTGGCTTTTATGCTTCTCTTCTACAAGACTGCCATAGTGACGTGGTGTTGAACCAAGGCAAAACGCTTGACAAAAAGATTCTCCATTTATGCGAAAGTCTTCATTGAACTGCTCAATAAGTCCGTGTACTGGCCGAAGGCGATTCCCGAAAGGCCGCTCACAAACCGTTCTGAGCAAGAGCGCATCACTACCCCCGCATTGTAGCAACTTGCTCGAAAGTGTGCAACGTGTTGCCGCAGGGTTTCTAGTCCCGTCGAAGTACTAAACAAAGGTGGTACAAGAAAACTCCTCAAAGACGGGATGGTATCAAATCCTCCAGTTACTCGAATTGATGTCCCTCTTTTTGATTGATCCAGGTTTCTCTCACCCGTTGTTCAACAATTCTCTTAATGTCTTTTTCCGGCACCATATTCTGAGTTGAATCTTTCTTTGGCGGCTCATCTCGGTTTGCAGCAACCTCCCATCTTTCGCTTCGTAATATGGACCATCTCTCCGGCCGGCTCATCTCTCGGGCCGCGACTCCGCCGTGAAAGTGCGACCGTCCTTGCAATATAGCCATAGCCGTCGTTATTTCTTCAATTTTCTTCTCAAGACGGCTGATATGTTCATCTCTTTGTTGAACGGCCCTCTCGCCACTCATCCACGGCGTTCTCCTCACAAAGAGGAGTGTCGCCGTGCCTAACATGGCTCGGGGTCTCGATGACGTTGATTTTATGAATTTACCTTCCGAGTAACTGCTAGTTGTAATCTTCCCTTCAAAAAGTCTTCTTTTCCGACCTTAGACAACCGTGCAAATGTCACGGAGCTTTTCCACAACGCACTTAATTGACTTTCATTTGAGAACTTTAAGGTCAATTTCGAGGTTTCGAGAAAACATCACTTATTTCCTCGCGCAATGTCGTTGTGCAGAAGTTAATCGAATCACACGAAATCATATTTATAGAACCCTTTCCAAGTTCTTTTTTAAATACTATTCGGGATCGTTAAATTTCCGCTCCGAAATTCTTCTCAAGCCAATCCTTGAAGTCAGCGCTTTCTATGGTGTGACCGAGCAACCTAAGTGGTATGGGATGCGGACTTGCATGATCTTCGGGCCGCCTCCTCCGGCTTCTTTGGCTCCGTAGTCTGAATTTTGGCCTCTTTATCAAGTAAATGTAACACCGCGACACCGACTCCTCAATCCAGTGTATACCTTGTTTAATCGTCATCTATCAGTTGACCTCATCTCCCACCTATCCGGTGTGGTCTCAACTGAATGATTGTTTTCCGTACCGTCATTGCCGCTTAATCTTCGTACCTCTTTGATTGTGTTTCCTTTCCCGTGCCTTTGTCATTTGTACCTTTTATTACTGAACCGACCAATCTTGAACTTAGTAGACGGTAGAACACAAGCATCGACCTACTCTTCCTCATGTACAATATCCTTTTCTTTAGTTCGCGTAGTGACTGGCATGTCGGTAATGAATCCGGTGGTAAGAGCAAATAGTCTCGTATACCTAATGGCATTCGAGTTCTTTCGATCTAACCCTTCTTTGGTATGGGGAGCTCCTAAACAGATTTCAAAGCCGAACATTACAATAAGCGACCCGACTTGCTCATTTCGACTTTAACACTCGCAATGCCTACATCCCGAACTTGGATTCAACATCATCGAATCCTCATTCGAATTAGATGACTCGCATCGGTAGCTCATCTCTATTGACGGCGAACTCTACTCCGGAGGCGAAAGAAAAGATCAACTTTGGCGAAGACATCTTTCCCGGTATTTAAAGAATTTCGGGAAGTCAGACGTCCGTGCTTGTAGTTTCAACTGTATATTTGCTACCGCACTCGTGCTATAAATCGGGCAATTTTCTTTATTTTGGTTTCAAGGTTTTCACCTTATTTTATTTTTTTTATTTTTGGCTTTTATATTTGTTAACATTGTTCGTTTAATTTCAAAATTTGAGGAAAGGTACGAAAGTAGAAGTTTGGTTTAATTTTCACAATAAATCAAACCCGAGAGACATCGGAGCAAAAGTGAAATTCAAACACCAGCCCCAGGGCCGAATTCACAATGTACATCGCCTCCAACTCGAATCAATCCACCAACACACCTTATCAAATCCCGACCCCACCTATTTAGAGAGGTAATAAAAGGAGGATGGAACCTTTCTATTTAGGGGTGTCTAAACAAGGTCTAAAATTAATGAAAGTTGATCATACCTGCTTAAGATAGAAATGAACAAGATATGTCAACAGAAGAAATGTAGCTTTGACCACTAGTATGGATTTACTACCGATTTATGAAAGCAAACTATCCGATCAAGATGGAGAGAGCAATCGTTCCCAATGAGCCGCTTTAAGCCGTCGGTATATTTTTAGATTTTAAATTTAATTTAAGTATATATATATATATATATATATATATATATATATATATATATATATATATATATATATATATATATATAATTTGAAAGTAAAAGATTTGATTTTGAAAATAACATTAAGTTTGAAAATTTTAAGATATGAATCAAACTGATCTCACCTCCCAAATAGTTTATATAAACCAGCACCGCACCACAAATGTATCTATCCCGAGGAATAGTCACACCGCTGATAATGGAGCTCGATTAAAAAAACTAAAAGATTCGTGACATCCGTTTGGTCTCATGAACTACCTTATAAGCCGATGTGTTCCCTAATTAATAAAAAGGAATTAAGCAGTGGCTTCTATTACCCGGGTTCTTAAAGTTCCTATAAGGGCAAGCCTTATAGTTAATTACATCCTAAATGGGAATCATTTAAGAAAACTCTCGATAATGATCGCTGATTTTGCTCTCAAGAATTTCAAAGTTTAATTTTTTCAAACGATTGAATTTTGGAATTTCAATAGGGAATAGATCAAATTTGGAAAAGTTTATTTTAAGAGTCAAATAGAAGAGAAGTAGGGAGAAGCCGAAGATCCAAGAAGAATCTTGGCAACTTCCCAAACTATCCTTTGTTCGCTTCAATTTAAGAGTTTATTTAATGTTTCATCCCCGCTCGTTTTAATTAATTAGGACGTATATTTGTATGACACAATCATACAAACAAATTTCTTGAAGATGTGAGGGCTTATGTCGTACCAAACGACTACCTCGAGTCCTAAGACCGATTAGGGCTTAATTTACATAAGACAATTATGCAAATGCCTAACAAAAAGCTTCGAGGATTTATGTTGCACTAGGCAAACTACTCGAAATCCTATGGCTAGTTGTTTATTTATAAGAAAAGAGAGCGTTTCGAAGATCCACCGTTTCGTCTTTTGAACATGTCCTTCCGCATCCTTGATCGTGTCGCCCCTTCGGTGTATTGCTCGAGCTCCTTGTCAGGCACAGGTTTAGTTTTAGAAAGTGAAAAATGTGAGATAAGAGAAGTATAACAGTTAACACCCTTTTTTGTAAGCCAATGTTTGTCATACCAATTGCAAGAAAATTATCATCCAAAAATAATTGGTATGACAAACTGTTGACCTCACTTTTCTGAGGACTATTTACAAAATATATTAGAGTGGGAAATCTACCAAAATTAATTCCCTAATTCTTAATGATGGCCACTAAACCCTAATATCTAGGGTGAGACCCTATGAAACCTTTTTAACATAAATTTTGATAACATCTTAAAATGATCAAATCAGTAATGACAAATACTGACCTGATCAACTATTGACCCAATAGGTCAACTTTTGACCAAAAAAGTTAATTTTGGTCAAAATTGTCAATCCTAACCAAATGACCAACCCTATTGACCAACTAGGTCAACTTTTGACCTAAAAATTCAACTTTGGTCAAAATGGTCAATCCTGACGCAATGACCAATTATTGACCCAATGAGCCAACTTTTGACCTAGAAAATAACTTTAGACAAATTAATCAATTTTTGACTCAAAAATCAACCATTGATTACCAAGTCAATCAAAACACTAAAATAGTCAAATATGACATATTTAACCACCTAAAGACATTATATGACTATTAAGACAATTTTGGTCAACTCTTGACCTAAAAGGGTAAAATTAGTCAAAATGGCAAACTCACGCCCCCTGACCACAAAATTGAATTCAATGACAGACATTGACCAAATCAACTTGATGTTGATTAAAGTGATCAAAAGTTAATCCAAGTGTCACTACATTGACCATTGGGTTAATCTAAACCCTAAAATTGGTCAACATGACCAAATTAAACACCAAATGTCTTTGGACTTCATGACTAATCAAACCATGACAAGGTTAGAAAAGTCAAAATAGGTCAACCCTAGACCAAAATTTACCAGCCTAGGTCAACCTGGGTACTGATTAACCCTAGTCAACACTCATCAAATTGGGTTAAAACACTCAATATTGAACCAAAACAATTTAATCAAATAATTATTCCAAAATTATTTTGATTAATTAATTGGCTGATAATATAATTTTCAATATTTTGATTAATTACATAATTAATTAAAATTGGAAATATAATTAAAAAACATAAATAAGACCATGCCTAATTTTAAACTGAAATAATATAATTGATCAAATAATTAATTTTAAAATTATTTTGACCAATTTATTGGCCAATAATATAATTTCCAATGTTTTTAATTAATGAAATAATTAATTAAGAATAAAATTATATTCAAAAAGCCATGAAAAGAAGTTTTGACCTATGACATCATACATGACCTAGTAAATGGTTTTCAAATTTTGAGACCCCATACTGACATCATGGGTGACCTTATATGGGTTATACATAACCCATAAGACCTATTACACATGAATTAAACCATTGGATGATTCATGACACACCATCATAACCATGTTTAATGCTCATTATGCCTTCATCATGAGAGGGGTAAAAGAGGTGTCATTCCCTCACCAATTCTTAAAGGATGACATGGGTGAGTCATCACTCACCTCACAAGCTATCCATTGAAGAAAACCTTAGTTTAAATCATCCTTACATCATGAGGTGATATCATATATACCAAATTTTGAAAATAAAAAAGAAAAGGGTATTATGTGTAATTCTCCCTTAAACTTAAAGCATGACTCATCCTCCTCCTTAAGGTGAGGTGGCTGGTCATTTTAATGATTCATCCCACACCACCTAGGCCACCCAATAGGATGAAAACAAAGGTTGAGCTCTCTCTTCATCATGGTTAAAACTCAATATGACCAACTTATGACATGGATAAGGAATGAAGCTAAGGTGTCACCTCTTTCTTTAATAAAATACATATATGGGAGGTTATTCAACAGCATTTGAATCAATCTACACACCTTCAACGCAAGACAAAGCTTGAATTTAATCTTCACCATGGTTAAATCCTAACAATGGCTAATCTTGGAAAACATCAAACCATGATCCTAACAGCCAAAATTCCATCCCCAAGTCATCATGGTGAAGTTAACATCTTCCCCAAAATAATCCACAAGAAGCCCAAGCTCAGCCATGACCTCCCCATGACTATAAAAGGGGAAAAACCTGAGCCCATGAGAGGAGGAGACCAACTTGAAAATCCCTAACCACTGCTTAATTCCTCAGACTCCCAACACCAAAGTTCCTCCTTAGGACTTAGGCAAGTGATCCCTCATCAAACCAAGCCATGAAACACACTCAATTCCCTTAATTTAGGCCATCACCGAGAGCACCAAAAATGGTCTAGACATGACATTTTTCAATTTCAAAACCAAACTACCTAAAACTTCAAATCAACCTTCCCTAAAGCTTCCTAGGACCATATGAAGATGAACCCAATCAAAATCCATCGTCCTTATAGCCTGTAAGCCATTAATTGATCAAGCTCACCTATACTGAACCACCTCTTGATCAAAATCATATACATACACGATTTCACTCCAAATTGACTTTGGGGCAAGCTTACTGAGGTCGTCATGAAGGTGTAGAGACAATCAGATCGAAATTCCATCCACTGTGGCCAAGTTATGATTGAGCTAACTTTAATGGCGTTCGGGTTTGGAACATTGTGAAAAAAATTTATTCAAAACCCATACATCACCGTATGGATGGGTTCACCATCTCACATAGATCCTATAGGAACAAATTTCACTCGATTTATCAAGAATAGAGCGAGATATTGCTCCTATACCATGGACGATCTGCAAGATTAGGCGGGATGAAGATGATGAACCAAGACCATCTGTTCCCGTGTTTTGGGAATGGACGCCTAACCACAAAAAAATGTATTGAGAAATTTATATCAATTTTATATGAAATTCCACTTTAAAGAAAGATATTTTCTTTATTTTATTGCAAGAATGAAAATTTATATGTAATGAAAGCAAAAATCATGAAAAGAAGCGAATTTGGAGCAAAAAGGACTGAAATAGATGAAAAGTGAACTATCCCTCCGACGGCGAGTTTTTCCAGAAAGTTTTGTATATATTATAAGGAACTCACCGACGACGAGATCGAGCCCGCCGACAGCGAGATCGCACGGTTTATCCATCTTCTAGAAGCCCGCCGACGGTGAGATCCAGCCCGCCGACAGCGAGACAGTTGAATTGAGCTAGATACATTGAACCTGGATGCTTTTTGAAGAGGTGCTTAAGCAACCTTAGGAGATTTGACTCCTTCTATAAATAGAGACAAATTTTAGTTAATTGTGTTTCATTCTAGAGTCTTTTAGTTTCTATATAGAGTCTTCCTAGTGTGTAGATAGAGTGTTTAAGTGTGTTTAGCGTCTTGGGGAGTTTAATTAAGTGTGCTGTACTAGAAGAAAGAGTCAACAAAACTTCAAGGATCTACTTGGGGAGAAGAATTGAGATAAGTATATTTGTTTATTGTTTGTTAACTTTAATGAAATCCATGATTTGTGTTATTTTTCCTATGCATTCTGAGTAGTTTCGTTAGTCTTTCTCCTTGTTATCGAGATTTTGTGAAATGATGAGTTAAAGTAGTTGTGCCTAAAAATATGAAAATAAAAAATTATGCTAATCTTTTACTTAAATCTTAATTTACTTTCAATCTGGCCAATTAATTTGTTAACATATGTTGAATTATCAACTATAGTAAAGATTACATCCAAGATTCAGGGAAGTCAAAAGCCTTGGAAGGAGAGTGCAAATAAATAGGGAAATATTAACTAACGGGCGTAGAATTGGACATTTTAGTATGACAGACTAAAATCTTCAATTCGGTCCTATTGTTTGGGAGCTGAAGTGTAGATGTTAGCCCTCAGGCGAGGGGAACGTGGGAACTCTGAAGTGGCAGTCGGTATTGTTGACCTCATTTTTGATGAGGTCTTCTCTTCTTCTCTTTAGTACTTAGGATCTAGCCTTAGGCTTTTCCTTTGACTATCTTAGAGAACTAGAATCGGGACCCACCTTTTAGAAATTCAAACCACTTCTTAACTCCCCGCAAACTCCACAAACTTGATCGTAGACCCCTAATCACCTAGAGGGTTGAAATCAAATGTGGAAGTTTAAAGGATGAGTTCCTATAGGACTCTTTGGCCTTAGATCGCCTCTGGTGGCCCTGGTCCAGTGAAGGGGCCGACTTACACACACCACACTTATACACTACACCTACACACTACACTTCCACATACCTCATAAAACCACACCCATACCTAACTTGACCTCCCGACTCATGTAAGTGATCCACATGGATGGTCCTTAACCCCTAAGCCCTCGCGCAAGAGGGTTAGGAACAACATAGATGAATGCCTCAAATGAGTCCCTTCATGGCTCATGTGGGCTTGATATGGCTTCATGGCTCAACCAAAATGACTTCTTTCCACCCAAATTCACCCAATCTTCAATTTCCCAAATTTTCAATTTTCGACCCCTGGACCCTACACCTACTAACCCTACCCAAAACCCTTAAAATTACCCAAATTTCTCAAAAATTTCCAAATTACCCAAAATTCTCCAAAATCATTCCCAAACATTTCCACATCACTTAAACTGATCATCCATACCCAAAAATACCAAAAATTCCAAAAATACCTCCCAATACCCTCCAAATACCCAAAATACCCCTCTTGCCTAAAAATCCAAAAATTCAGAAAATTCCTAGAAAATTCCAGAAAATCCCAAATATTCCCAATTTCATTTTGTCCAACTACACCATGGGCCAATTTTGTCAATTTACCCTACTTTTGTCAAAACCCCCAATTTGACCCATTTTAACCCCAAGTGAACCCAATGTCAAACCAAACCTTCCCAATTGACCCCAATTTTGGTCCAATTCAATTCTAAACTTCAATTCAACATTCCCAACACCAATCTAGACTAAATCCAAGCCCAATTTGATTGACATTTGGATCCAATCTCACTTTTGGCCTTAAAGCCCAATTTGGACCCATGACCTAAACCTAACCCAAACTCACCCAACTCAATTCCAATTAACCCCAAATCTTTTCTAAATCTTCCTTAACATTCCCACAAACAAAATACTAACATGATTTGCCCAAAATTTAGACCCAAACCCCACTCAAACTCAACCCAAGGTTAAAAGGCCCATTTTCGACCTAAACCCAAACCTAACCCAAATGAGCCCAAACCCCAAAATCAAAGCCCAACCAAAGCCAAAACCTCTTTGAAACACCCCCATAAACATTTCTCAACATTTATTTTACATCAATTTCTACCCTAGCCCAACATTAGCCCAACTTGGCCTACTTGGACCTACATAGGCCCACTTACCAAATAAATCCAAATTCAAACCAATTCAACTTCAAATCACATCAAATTGATTCCAAGCCCTTCATAGAACATCCCTAAACCAATTATGACATTTATTTGACAAAGTTCTTCACAAAATTTTTTATCCAAATGCCCATCCTAAAATCAAAAGCCCATTTCCCTTAAACTTTCCTAAAAGCCCACTCCCTTCAAATTCAAAAGCCCAAATTCATCCAAAGCCCACATGACACTTCCTTTCATCATCCATTTAATCAAAATTGTCCCTAAGTTCCAAAATCATCAATCAAATAATTCCAAATCAAGCCACATGCCAAATCACCCCAAAATATCCAAAATTCTTAAAACCCATTTTTATGAAATCGACCCAACCTTTTCCCAAGCCAAATGGAGCCATGGAGCCATGCACAAGCCATATGCAAGCCATAAGAGCCTCTTTACATGTCACCATGCCATTTTGGGCAAAAGGAGGAGGCTCTTTCCTTAATTCCTAAAGGTGATTAACCACTCCCATGATTCCCCTTAACCATGCTTATGCCTAATCGTGCTTGGATGGTGACTCGACCCTACCGATTATGCCGAGCCAAATCACTTTTCCCTCAGCCAAAACCGAGCCTCGGGTGGTGCACCTAGCCCAAATGGGTGGGTTGACCCATTTAGGTTTAAATTTAGCCATGCCCCCATTCCATCTAAATCAAACCCTTTACACATGGCCAATGCTAATCGATTGCACTAAGCCCCAGCCTCGACCTCCCCGACCAAGATGGTGACCAATGCCCGGCCGCCGGCCACCGAGCCGCCGGAAAACACCATGGCCGAGAGCTCACATGTGAGCCAACATTGAAATTCTCACTCGCCGAGCCGCCCCATGCCTAAGTGGTCACCATGGTCGTTCTTCTCCTCACCGTGAGCAGCTCGATCCCATGCCTCAACTCCCCCGGGAGGCCCTCCACCCTCTCCTATTTAAACTCCACCCCTCTCGGCCATGAAGGGAGCTAAGCACAAACCTTGCCAAAACTCGCCAAAATTGTTCCGTACTCCTCCCCATACACGCAGCACTTGATCCCCAAGGAGATCCCCCTGCCATTTCTCCTCTCGCGAGCTCAATTTCGTAGTCGAAATTCCACCCAAAACCAGGACACTTCTCCACAGTGAGCCAATTCCCAAATTGATTGGTTCTACACCTTCACTCGTACCAAGGAAGGTGTCCAACAAGAAAAGCCCCATCTCCGATGCCACCCGGCTTGCTCCAGCCTCCAAGCTTTGTGGATCGGGCTTGGTCGAAATCACATCCGGACAATTCACCGTACCCGAGAGACTTCATCCGGAGCTTGCTAGGATCCAATCGAAGGTGCAACAACTCTCGATCGAAGCCACACTTCTCTCGAGCAAAGGTAATGAGCTAATTCTTCATCCCGAGCTTCCGGAGATTCTCCATTTCAAATGCCTTATTTTCAATGCATGTTAACCGTATAGATGTGTTCGTCTCTTCAAGACGAATCCATAGAGCATAAGAACATAAAAATCCATCGAGTATCGAGTGAGATCTGTGAGATTTAGTGTGGACGGCTCTCGGCGAGGACGCTCGGGGACGATGAACGGATGCCGTCCATTCAATACACGCGCGAACGAACGGCTCGGACGGCGTCGGACCGAGAGACGGTACGAGAACCGCGGGGCCCGGCCGCCGACTCGTGTGGCGGCGTCGAATGGGAGCGCGACGCGTGTGCGTTCGGAGTCGCCGAGGTCGACGCGGCGCCGCGTGGATAAATAGAAAATTAGGATATTTTTCTATTTATTTAATTCCCTAAACTTCAAAAATTCATATCTCTGTGTAGAAAAATCAGAAAAATAAAATAAAAATACCCTCTCGCTCGCGTGAACAGAGGAGAATAATGTGGAAAAGAAATCATTTAATTTCATCAAGTATTTTATTTTTTATAATTTATTTACTCTCTGCATTATTTTAATTCTCCATGCATGCATACAATTCACCATGGCATGAGACCATAGGGCTTTTGAAGCCTCCGAATTTGGGAACATTCCCCGAATTTTCCAAAGTCGAGGCCATCCCTATGAAAAGTTATTGATTTTTCAAATTCGAAGTTACTCGTTTTGAGTATTTTAATTCCAATAAATAGCATGTTGTGAAATAAATTCTAGGAAAATTTGATGATGTTCCTTATGACTAGAGAACCCTATGAAAAATAGGTTTTGAATTAGTTCATTTAAAACAACCCTAATTGGCTTAAACACCCAAAATAGGTCTCTAATTAATTAGAGCTAACCATACATCAAATTGACTTGAAATCAATTCTCCACTTACCTTTAGGATCAGAGGAACCCATCATAAAAATTTGAGGTCAATTGGACTTGGTTAGCCCCACTAATCGGGTCGATTAAGCCACTTAGCCATTTTAAACTTTAAAAATTCATAACTTTTAAAATACTTTTTAAAAATTCACCAAATTGGTTTTGGAGCCTCTCTGATATTAGGGAATTTAAGAAAATTAAAATTTCAATTTTCTAAAAAAGTTGATTTTTAATATTATTTTAATATTTTAATAATTAAAAATTAATAAAAATCACAAAAATAATAAAATTCACCAAAATGTCACATTTTGAATTTTAATCACATAGGAACAAATCCCACATTTTTCTTAGGTCTATTTAGTGAGATATTAAATTTTAAAGCTTTAAGGTAATTTTAAAATTAAAAAATATGTTTTCTAGCTTTTTCACTAAAATAATTATAATAAATCATAGAAAAATCAGAAAATTGCAAAATTTGCTTCTCTGGTTTCCTTGATATCAGAGAGATTTTTGAAAAATATAAAATCCATTTTTCAACATTTATTTTATTTTTAAATTAATTAACACTCCATAACTTAAAATAATTATAATAAAAATAATATAATTCAAAAAATCACCAAAATTGGTCCAAGTGGTCCTATGGTCATTAGAAATGTCCCCTAATTTTCTTAAGGACAGAAACTTTCCCTTGGTCATGTTATTAAATTTTCTTTGGAAATCTCTATTTTCTACCAAAAATAATTATATAAATAAATTAAATACAGAAAAATCACATTTTCTCCTCTCATGTCTTTATTGACATATGAGTGAAGTCACATAAAAATTTCAAGTTCATTTGAGTTCAATTTAGTGAGTTATGAAATTATTAAGCTTAAAGGGTAAAGTGGTAATTAAAATTTTAATTCTTAATTAAAACTTTAGGTTTAAAAAAAAATTAATAAGTAAAATATTTGATCCTAATCTGATTTGGATGATTGAAATTTAAGTAATTAAAGGGTAGAAACTCATTAAACAATTTTAAAATAATTAAACCTTAATTAAATAATTGATTAAATTTGGAAGAATAATAAAATAGGAATTATTAAAATAGGGATATTATTAGGAAGAAATTTATTCTTTAATTTAAAAATCCCTAAATTAATCATCTCATTAATATTCAATTCTTAATTAAAATGATAACTCAAAATTCAAAATATTAAAAGACTCAATCATTAAACTAAAATTAAATTATTAAAATCTTATAAAAAAAAATTCAATTAAAATTAAAAAAAAAATTAAATTAAATTAAAATTAAATTAAATTAAATAAATTAAATTAAATTAAATAATTAAATTAAATAATTAAATTAAATTAAATCAAATTAAATTAAATTAAATAATTAAATTAAATTAAATTAAATTAAATTAAACAATTAAATTAAAATAAATTAAATTAAATTAAATAAATTAAATTAAATTAAACAATCAAATTAAATTAAATTAAATTAAATCAAATTAAATTAAATAATTAAATTAAATTAAATTAAATAAATTAAATTAAATTGAATAATTAAATTAGATTAAATTAAATTAAGTAAATTAAATCAAATTAAATTAAATTAAATAATTAAATTAAATTAAATTAAATTAAATCAAATTAAATTAAAATTAAATCAAATCAAATTAATTAAACATCAAATCAAATTAAATTGAACTATATTGAATTAAATTAAATTAAAACTCAATTAAATTAAATTAAATTAAATTAAATTAAATTAAATATAACATCACCTAAGACATAATGAATTCAAAATAAATCTAAAATAACTTCAACACTATTCCAAATTTAAACTCATTAATGGAAATTAAACTAAATCACAAACCATTCGAACACCAATTTACCCTCGAAAGCTTTAGTTATCATAACTCCTAAATAGGACATTAAATGAAATGTTACTTCACTTATAGGATATTCAAATGTCCTAGTTCACTAAGCAAGATAACAATAAAACTTGAAATTCTTGGACGATTAATTCATTTGTATAATTAAATTCATTTGGACTTAAAACAATCCTAGAAATATTGAAAAGATGTTTAAGATTCCTCTTAAGCACTTCCTCAATATGATAGGACATTTATAAGAACAAATTGGACTTAACAGTTCTTTGATGAAGAAAATCGTCCTCAAACAAAAATACAAAAGACCTAGACGTCATAGGAAATGACTAGCTATAGGATTAGGAATTTGGTAGAAAACCATAACCCTTCCCTTAGCTTTACCTAGGAACTTGCTTAAATATTCTAATTGTGTTTTAAGTGTAGCTTGGGATGACGGGAAGACCCTCCAGTACGCTTTTATTTTATCGCAATTTACTTTCTTGCAATTTACTTTCTCGCAATTTACTTTCTTGCAAATGTACTTTATTTTTCTTGCATGATAAAACAACGATTGCATGAAAACCCACACCTTTAGGATAGACCCTAAAACTGAAACCAAATTAAGTTAAAAGTCATTGCAAGATAAAATTCACCGCCACAACATTTCAAAATATAAAACAACTCAAAATTTAATCACAAACGAACACAAAACTACAATTGCAACTAAATTAAAACGTCCCGTTGGATGATCGGGAATACCTCGGATGATGTAACCTACGTGTTGCTAACGGGATTTCCCACGGTCTAAATGAAAGTGTGGAACTCATTCAATCGAGTTTAGCAAATTCATCTGGACTAAGTGAATCCGATAAAAATAATGATGCCGGAAGGATGGAACCGTGGGATCTTAACCGGTGTCGTTATAATCAACTTTAAGATTTGTTTTAATCAAAATACAAAAAACACTTGGAAAATTAAGACTTCTCTAAACCAAAACACTTTTCTCATCTCCTCGATTTATGATTTCTAAAACTAAACCTCCGCAACAACAAGGAGCTCGTAGCATGGTGGGCGACACGGCCATCGTCATCGCGAAAACCCGAGTCTACTTCGGCAAAACTTTCCTAGAGTTAAATAACAAAGCCATAGGACTTCGAGGTAGTTCGCACTAGTGCAACATAAATCCTCAATTCTTCGTTAGGCGCTTGCATTGCAAATTAAGCCCTAACCGGTCTTAGGATTCCGAGGTAGTCGTCCGTACGACAATAAACCCTCACATCTTCAAGGCTATTTGTATGATTCTATCATATAAATATAAGTCCTAATTAATTAAAATCGACAAAATCAAAACTTTTAAATAAACATTAGGATTTTCCTAAATCTAAGCCAAACAATAGGATAGTCGGAAATTACCGAAGTTCACTTCGAATCCGTGATTTCTCCTACTTTTCTTCCTTTGGATTCACAAAACAAAATGTTCTAAACTTGATCCATTCCCTATCGAAATTCAAAACTTCAATCCTTGAAAACTTAAACTTTGAAATTCTTGAGAGCAGAATTATTGATTATTATCGAGAGTTTTCTTAGGTGATTCCCGTCACTTAAGATGTAATTAACTATAGGGGCTTGCCCTTATAGGGAATTTTGAAGAACCTGAGTAATATAAACCTCGTTTAATGTTTTCATATTAAACGTGGGAATTTTGTCGGCTTATAAAATTGGTTCGCAGACCAAACGGGTGTCACAAATCTTCTAGTTTATTTAATCGAGCCCCACCGTCATAGCGTGTGTCTATCCTTAGGGATAGATACACGGTTTGTGGTGCGGTGCTCGTTTATATAAACTATTTGGGACGTGAGATCGGTTTAATCTCATATCTTAAAACCTTCAAATTTAAAATTATTTTCAAAATCAAATACTACTTTTCGAATTATTTATTTTAATTAAATTAAAAATTCACCAACAGATTTCTGTTAGGCGACCCCTCTTCAAAATAAAACACAACCTAAAAATATGCCGACAGGTATCCACCCAGCCTAGCCGCAGATTCAGTAACCAAACATAAGACTAGTCAATGTTCTTTGCACCTGGACCAAAGGGTAAAGAGTAGGAATGCTCCTATTTGGCACAATATAATTAAAAAACTCATTTAATTCTTCATTCACATAATTCTCTCATACAAGGAGAAAGATACTTTTCTGAAATCTTATATTCAACCTTTTAAGCATTAGTTTATTATAGTCTAAGTGTTCTTAATTTTCGTATACTAGATTAGTAAGTAAATCTACTTTAAGTTGTCTTTAAAATTCTCTAACTTCCTTGTGGGATCGATATCTAGGACTCCATTAGAGCCCTATATTACTTGATAACGATACGTATACTTGCTTAGTATCCACAATATAAATCATAAATTCCATAACAGAATCATTAATATATATATATATTCAGTGCGGGATCAAGTTTTTGGTGCCGTTGCTAATTTTCATATCATAGTTCTAAGTATAAATATCGAAAAGTGGATCAAGTTTTTGGCGCCGTTGCCGAGGAAGTAAAGTAGTTATTAAGGTAATTAATAGAATTATTAAAGTAATTACTAAAGTAATGGACTATTTTAAATTTTACTTAAAAATTGTATGCGTAAATTTGGAAACGAAAATTTAATACCTTACGATTCAGAATTAGAGCGCACAATTAAAAGACTTAGAAAACAAAAGAGAGAAATTATAAATTTAACGCAAATGGCAAATAATCCAGAAGTTGAAAATATAAACCAACAAAGACCATTAAGAGACTATGTCAACCCTACATTAGATGAAATTCACCTAACTATTTCAAACCCTGATGTAGCTGCTAACTCATTCGAACTTAAACCTGCAATTATCCAAATGGTACGTAATAATCAATTTAGTGGTTCACCTAATGAAGATCCTAATTTACATCTTGCTAGTTTTTTGGAACTATGTGCTACTTTTAAATATGAAGGAGTATCTAATGATGCTATTAGACTTAGGCTTTTTCCTTTTTCTTTAAGGGATAAGGCTAAGATGTGGTTAAATCATTAACAATTAGATCTATTAAAACTTGGGGAGAATTATCACAAAAATTTCTATCCAAATATTTTCCTCCATCGAAAACTGCAAAACTTAGAAATGATATAACATCTTTTGGTCAGTTTGATGGAGAATCTATATATGAAGCTTGGGATAGATTTAAATAACTTCTTAGGAAATGCCCACATCATGCATTACCAGATTGGTTAATTATACAAACTTTTTACAATGGATTAGTAGGATCTCTTAGATCAATCATTGATGCTGCTCCTGTAGGTTCATTAATGTCAAAACCGTTTGATGAAGCCTATGCGTTAATCGAAGAAATGGCTACTAATATTTTTCAATGGCCTGCTGAAAGAATAAATCCTAAAAAGATAGCTAGTGTTCATGAAAATGATGCAATATCTATGTTAGCTTCTCAAATTGCTACTATATCAAAGAAATTAGATCATTTTGGAATGAATTACTCTCAAACTATATTAGAAAAAAACTCATCTGGACAAATTATAGATTCTCAATCTCCTTATGAAACTATAAATGCTATTAATAATAGACTCAATAATCCTTATGTGAATTATTATAATCCTAGTTGGAAGAATCATCCAAATTTTAATTGGAATAACAATACAGCTAATCAACAATGGATGAACAACTCTATAGGAAATCCACATAATCAAGGAAATATGAATTATAAACCTTCTTATCCACCTGGATTTAATAACACTCTTTTTAAAGATAAGAAGTTATCTATAGAAGAATTAATATTAAGTATGGGTCAGCACTTGCAAAATCAAGGAAATCGATTACAAATTCAAGGAAATCAATTACAAAATCAAGGAACAACAATTAAAAATATTGAAACTCAATTCAGACATATCGCTACCGCGCTTAACAATAGAATTCCTGGATCTTTTCCTAGTAATGTGGAAATAAATACGAAAGACCAAGGAAAATAACAAATTAAAGCGATACAATTACGAAGTGTAAAAGAGTTAGAAACTAAAATTCAAAAAGAAACAGAAAGTAAAAATGAGGAAGTGGAAATCGAAAAAGAAAAGGATCAGCAAGATCAAAACTTAGAATATCCATTGATCCCTATGAAAATATCTATAGAAAAACCACCACCACCATTTCCTCAACGATTAAAGCAACATAAAAAAGATAAGCAATTTGATAAATTCCTTGAAATTTTAAAAAAATTAACGGTAAATATTCCTTTTGTAGAAGCATTTGAACAAATGCCTAATTATGTAAAATTTATGAATGATATTTTAAATAAAAAAAAGAAAATTCACAGATAATGAAATTGTTGCACTTAGCGAAGAGTGTAGTGCAATTATTCAGAAAAAGCTTCCTAAAAAATTAAAAGATCCTGGTAGTTTGACTATACCTTACGCTATTGGAGAAAAATTTTATGGAAAAGCTTTGTGTGACTTAGGAGCAAGCATCAATCTAATGCCTCTATCAATTTTTAAAAGATTAGAATTAGAAGAAATTTCACCTACTTCAGTAACTCTTCAGTTAGCTGATCGTTCTGTGACTTATCCTAAGGGAGTTATTGAAGATGTGTTAGTAAAAGTGGATAAATTTATCTACACGGTAGATTTTATTGTTCTAGATATGGAAGAAGATAAAGAAATTCCTAGAATATTAGGAAGACCCTTTTTAGCCACTGGAAAAGCTATGATTGATGTTCAGAAAGGAGAATTGACTATGAGAGCAAACGATCAAAAAGTAACTTTAAACATAGCAAAATCAATGAAATATCCTGCTTTAGAAAAAGATGATGAATGTTTTCGAAAGGAAATACTTGAACATTTGCAAAATGAACATTTTAAAAGATATTATGAAAAAAAGTTAGAAAAAGAAAATACTGAATTAATTGAAGAAGCAGATAATGAAAAACTGGATTATATACAGGAAAAATTTGAAATGTTGGATAATACTGAAAACACTGAAAAGAATATAGTTCCGTCAATTATTAGACCTCCTGAACTCGAATTAAAAATTTTACCTAATCATTTAAAATATGCTTATTTAGGTAACAATTCAACCCTACCAGTTATTATATCAGCTGAATTGAATGAATCACAAGAAAAAAACTGTTAGACACATTAAAAAAATATAAGAAAACTTTTGGTTAGACTTTAGCAGATATTAAAGGAATTGGTCCTTCAATCTGTATGCACAGAATTATTTTAGATAATGAACATAAGCCAAGAGTAGATCCTCAAAGGAGATTAAACTCAATAATGAAAGAAGTAGCCAAGAAATAAATATTAAAATGATTAGATAATGGTATTACATATCCTATTTCAGACAGTTCTTGGGTAAACCCAATTCATTGTGTTCCTAAGAAAGGAGGAGTGACCGTTAAAGCTAATGAAAATAATGATTTAATACTTATAAGATAAGTTACTGGATGGCGTACATGTATTGACTATAGAAAATTAAATGCAGTCACCAGGAAAGATCACTTCCCATTACCATTTCTAGACCAATGTTGGATAGATTAGCCGGGCAAAAATATTTTTTTTTTTAGATGGATATACCGGTTATCATCAGATACCTATTGATCCTAAGGATCAAGAGAAAACTACATTTACTAGTCCTTATGGAACATTTGCTTTTCGAAGAATGCCTTTTGGATTATGTAATGCACCTGCAACATTCCAGAGATGTATAATGTCTATA
>JAKZJZ010001310.1:0-2500 GCA_022702705.1 Papilionanthe hookeriana x Papilionanthe teres
ATCGAATTATGAAACCGCTTAAATGGTCCGTTGATTTCGACCCGCGACTGAATCCCCTATCATTCCGATCTGGATACGTCTGCCCGGTTTGAATGTTCGTCACTTTAAGCCTCAATTTCTATTTTCAATTGCAGGGATTTTCGGGAAACCTCTATAAATTGATCCTCCTACCAAAGATTTAGATGTTCTCGACCAATTACTGTTAGGTTTCTTGTAGAATGGGACATTACTCAATCTCTCCCTGATGAGATGTGGATTGGGCCCGCTCATAATGGGTATTAGGTTAAGCCTATTCTTGAACGACATGCCTTATACTGTCCTCACTGTAGGATGTTTGGGCACAGTCTTTGCTCAATGCTATCATTTGCACCCTCAACTTAGGAGAGTTAGTATAGAGAAACCTAAAGCTGGTTCCATCCACATCAATCTTCATTTAGATCCCAACACTGTGGATGTTGAGGTGCCTGGGAATATCGTTGAACATGACCTTGAGGGAGAAGGCTTGGTTGATGAGGATGTTCATATGACCCCTCCTGTCATTGAAGAGACGGTTCCCACTTTTGTTGAGGGTAGTAGTAGATTGAAGGGTATTGTGGTGAACCCTTCTATACCTGGTATCACTGATTCTGATAACTTTACTGCTGAGATCTATCAAGTTAATGATGTTAACGATGGGTTTTCTGTGCCTTTAGTACATCTTGGGGTGGGTGTTGTGGGGCAAAAACCTGTTAATGTAGTTTGCTCTGCTCCTAGACATCCCACCTCGATGATGTCGGAGGCCGGCACTTTAATTCGACATGCAAGTTTGGGTGATGTCCCTCCTGTTTTGGAACCTCAGTTGACAGCTGTCTCTGAGCTCCTTGGAGAGGAATGGGTGGTGCAAAAGTCCCGCCATAGAAGGAAAAAAGGATCTTACGAATTGACCAACCTAGGGGTTGGGTGTGACATTGAAGGAAGCAAAAATTATCACTCCGAGGAAGAAGGTAGACTAACCCGAACTAGGGCTCCTAGGGAGGGCTCCTTGTCTATACATGTTTAATGTCCTAATCTGAGAATATCAGGGGAGTTGCAGATCCTTACTCCCTTGGTAGATTGAAATTGTTGACAAGGATCCATAAGATCAATATGTTTGTTATTTTGGAGCCTATGATTTCTTCTAATGAGTTTCGCGTGATGGGAAAATTTAAGTAGTTTTCTTGCTTCCGGAATTGCTCTAATAAAATTTGGTTTTTTTGGCGGAAGCATATTTCTTTGGAAATTGTTGTGGATGATGGCCAATTCATTCATACTTTTTTTTTCTGTTGATAAATTCTCAGGTTGGTTAACTTTTGTTTACGCTAGCACTCGCCTTTCCGCTCGACATGAGTTGTGGAGGAAAATTACTGATATGGGTAGTATTATCCCAGATAGATGGATGCTGGGAGGAGATTTTAATATGGTTATGAATAACTGTGAAAATTTGGGCGGCCGTCGCCCTGACGCTTCTCTCATGAATAAGTTCAGGGAGGTTATGGCCTATGCGGGCCTGTCTGATTTGGGGTTTCTTGGATCCAGATTTACCTGGAAGAGAGGTAAAGTTTTTGAACGTCTGGATAGGTGTTTTGCTAATCAAGTTTGGATGTCTTCTTATGAGTTCACTCAGTTTCAACATCTTTGTAGTTTGGGCTCCGATCATAAACCTCTATTTCTTTCTTTTAATCATTTTAAGAAAACTGCTAATTATCGCTTCCATTATTTAAATGTCTGGTCTAGTCATGAGGGTTTTTTACGGTTGGTTAAGGATAATTGGAAAATTGATGACATTGGGAATGTGTGGTTTCGTCTGTGGAAATTACATAAGAAGGTGGCTTTCGCTTTGAGGACTTGGAATTGGAATGTGTTTGGTGATATTCACGCCAAGGTCCACAATGCCGAGCAACGGGTTATGGATCTTCAAGCGATTGATGAAGCTACTAGTGAAGTTATGTCTTAGCTTCATGTGGCTCACTCTAATTTATTGGAAGCTTCGCTTTGGGAGGAGGATTATTTGCAACAGAAGGCGGGTGAGGTTCATTTTGCTCAAGGCGATAGAAATACAAAGTATTTCCATGCTTGTATTAAGCAACGTCGGGCCAATAACAATATTGTTCGCATTAAGAATGACCAGGGTCGTTGGCTTACTGATATTCAGGATTTGGGGAATAGTGCGGTTAGTTACTTCACTGACATTTACACTGCTCGGGAGACTACGGGTTCCATCGATGCTCGCTTGTTAAATGATATGAGAAGCTATACAGAGAATCTTGACCTTTCTGGTATTCCTACAGCTGATGAGGTTTATGATGCTTTAAAAGATATCAACTCGAATAAAGCGCCGGGTCCGGACGGTTTTACCGCTGATTTTTACATTAAATGTTGGAGCATTGTAATGAGAGATGTGATCCATGCCATTCAGAGTTTTTTCATGGGGGAAACGCCGGGTAAATATTTTCTTCTGCCACGATTGTCCTTATCCCCAAGT
>JAKZJZ010001310.1:12500-25000 GCA_022702705.1 Papilionanthe hookeriana x Papilionanthe teres
GTTTGTCTTGCACGGTTGACTTTCGGCCTTTGGTTGGATCGGTCTCCTTTGGATCTGTTCTTGGGTCCTGGTGGTGTGGGCTTGGGGGTGTTTGCTCATGGCTAACCCCTCTTCCAGACTTTTCCCCATTGACAACTCCACCAACACTCTTGGGCCAAAGCTACCTATGCTGGAGTTGTGGGTAAAGGACAGGCTCCACACAAGTCCTTTGACCATTTGGTTTTTCCCGGGAATTACACGACAACTGCTGCAGGTAAAGGAAAAGTCCTTTCATCCGGCCTGTGGGTTCTAAGGATGGTTTGCTCGCGGTCTTGTTCTCTAAACGGGATATGCTGATGCCTGAATGAAGTTCGTTAAATTTTGTCCGATAGGTAAATTCCAAATGGGACACCCCAAAATGGAATATGTGAGGAAACACTTTGATGATCTCGGTCTTATTGGCAGCTGGAAGGCTGGGCTTACTAGATGGGAGACACTGCTGATTCGACTTTCTAATGAGGAGGATTATGCTCGAATTTTTGGGCAACAATCCATACTTATTTGCTGGAACCTATATGAAGATTTTAAAATGGACACCAGGATTTGATCCATCAAAAGAGCCACCAATCATCCCTATGTGGTTTAAACTTCCAGATTTACCCATCCAACTGTATAATCAAAATGCCATGTTCAATATAAGCCAAGCACTGGGCACTCCACTCAAAATTGATACTCACACCTTTGATATGGCAAGACCGACGGCAGCAAAAGTCTTGGTAGAGAGAGACATAACTTTACCGGATATTCATAAGATTTGGATTAGAACGGATGAAGAGTTTCCGGAAGAGGGATTTTGGCGGGATGTTGAAGTGGAGTTCAAGCCACATTATTGTAAACATTGCAGAATGTTTGGCCACTTATTGGAGCGAGTGTTATAGACTACACCCCCTTCCAAGAAAAAAGCTGGGCCTAACGGAGAGGGCGAAAAGATTCCTGAATTATCTATTTCACCTCCAGATGTTCCTATGGATGGCATTCTTCTGGAGCTATCTCCCAGGAATGTTAACCCACTGGAAGGATTTGAGAGAACTGAGGGGCAAGAAACTGAGGTAGCTCAAGTAGAAATCAGAAGTGAGCAGGAAGTTGAATCCACTGAGGTTCCTTGCCCTATGGGTCCTTTATCTTCTATCCCAGCTCTTGAGAATACAGTGGAAATTGCCACGGCTCATATCAAGGAGGCAGAAGTAGATTTACATAGTGCCTGGCAGGTACAGAAAAACAACAAAAGAAGAAAAAGCAAAACTGAACTGCAAGGTTTACTGGGACCTCAATCTCCAGGAGAGCCTCCAGACAGCCCTCAAGCACCTCTCCCTAGAACCAGGGGGAAAGGAAAATCTATCTCTTAATGTTAAATTTCATGTCTTTGGAATATCGGGGGGCTGCTCACCCTTCCTCTCTGAACAGATTAAAATAGTTGGTTAAACTACACAAATTATGGTGTTTTGTACTCCTGGAGCCTATGGTTCCTATAAACAAGAGTAAAATTACTAAGTCTTTCCCTAACTTTACCTTTTTTTCTAACCTTAGCAATAAGATCTGGATTTTTGCTAGGAAGGAATTACAATGGTCAATTCTTATTGATAACCCCCAGTTTATTCACCTTCAATTTTCCATTGGGGAACAGCTGGGTTTTGCTTCCTTTATTTATGCCAGTTGCTCTCATGCCCAACAACAGTTGTTGTGGTCTGAGCTAACCTCTCTTGCTAATACCATGAACAATTTATGGATGGTTGGTGGAGATTTTAACTGTCTCTCTTCCCTTCCGAGAAAAAAGGTGGTTCCCCCCACTTACCTCTTCTATGAACAGGTTTAATCAATTTATTAATAATGCCAAGCTCTTTGATTTGGGTTTTACCGGCCCACCTTTCACATGGAGGAGAGGGAGTACTTGGGAAAGATTAGACGAGTCTTGGTCAATTCTCCCTGGTATCGGCTTTTCCCCTTCACTTTTGTTACCCATTTGTCCATGGTTTGCTCGACCATAGGCCTCTACTCATCTCTCTACAAAACAACGATGGCAAGGCTGCTAGCAACTTCAGATTTCAAAACATGTGGACCCTCCACCCTGAATTTACGGCGAAGTGAGTAAGATGCGGAAGCCCACTCGGGGTAGCTCCCCTTGGGGAAACCTTTGGTCCTTGCACAAGTCGACGGCCCATCATCTCGGGAGCTGGACTGGAACACTTTTGGGAACCTACGGGAAAATATACAAAAGGTTGAAGGCTGAGGTTGCAAATGCGAAGCTGCCTTCTCAATTGGGAACAAGGATGAAGCTGATCTTTTTAGAGCATCCGAACGACTACTCACACGGGTTAACTACCAAGTTGAATTTTATAAACGAAAAGTCTGCATACGCAGATTTATTGATGGGGACAGAAATACCGAGTACTATCATGCCTATATCAACTTCAAAAGGAAATGTAATATGATACTTACCATTACCAATGATGTCGGCATCAAAATCAACGAGGCAGTGATATTGCCAAGGATGTCGAGAGACACTTTAGCCACCTCTTTGCTCGGGTTCCATCTAGCTGCATTCCTATTCGGCGGGGATCTTTTTCGGGACAGACCATAACTATGTGCGGGATGCTGAATCTAGCGATATTCCTGAGGAGATTGAGATTAAGAAGGCTCTTGATACTATTAAAGACACTACGAGCTGCTGGTCTCGATGGTTTCTCATCCTCTTTTTACAAAGCTAGCTCGGTCGATTGCCGGCGGGGATGTTACTCGAAGTCGTGCGAGGCCTTCTTCCAAGGCATGGATCCTCTCAAATTTTTTACGCTTCCACCATTGTGCTTATTCCCAAGAACAAAGTCGGACAAAGCTGGAGTGACTATAGACCTATCAGCTTAACTACGTAATGTCCAAAGTAATAAGTAAAATCCTTGTCTCAAGAGTTCGGCCACATCTGATTCACATCATCAATGAGAACCGAGGCAGCATTTGTTAAAGGAAGAAACATCTCGGACTAATATTCTGCGGCCAAGAATTGCTTTTGGATTTAGATAAGAAATGCGAGAGGTCATAACATCATTTTCAAACTTGACATTAAAAAAGCTTTTGATACTATCAGTTGGGAGTTCATATTGAATATTTTAACGGCTAGAGGCTTTCAACCTGACTTTGTTCGGCTCATCAACAGTTGGCTAAAGTGCAATTTTCATTCTATGTTTGGTGAATGGGAATAAGCGAGGATTCTTTAGTGCTTCTAGAGGTATCAAACAAGGAGACCCCCTCTCCCCTATTGTCTTTATTTTGGCTTTTGATTATCCGTCTAGGTGTTTAGACCATGCTTTTCTTGCTTCTCCTCACCTTGCTTACCACCATAAGTCCAACATTAGGATAAGTCACTTATCCTATGCCGATGACATCATAATTTTCTCTAAGGCATCTAAAGGCTGCTATCAAGGTTGTTCTGAAGACTTTAAACCATTTCAAGGATGTTTCGGGATGGAATTCAATCTTACTAAATGTCTTTTCTACCCGAGCAAGCATGTTAGCTTAAGCCATAGAAGATGGATCTCGATTACACGGCTTTCAATCGAGCAACCCTCCCAATTGATTATCTTGGAGTGCATCTCACTAAAGGCGGATCTAAACGGACTCGGTTTCGGGGAGTTATAGATAAGATAAAAAATCAAATCTCTAGCTGGTCCAACTCCTTCCTATCTAATGGTGGAAGAATTACCTTGTCGAGAAGTATTCTTTCTGCTCTCCCTTCCTATGCTCTCCGGATGTTCACCATGAAGAAGAGCACTTCTTTCTCGATCGACAAACTCTTCAACGATTTTTATGGGCTGGACAACACAAACAATTTCATCTGGTTGCCTTGGCGGCAGGTATGTAAACCTACTCGAGCTGGGGGTCTTGGCTTCGGGAGCTTTGATCGGATGAGCTTCACCAATATGTGTAAATTGTGGATCGGGTTCGAGCCAACGATACTCTTTGGGCCAAATTTCTCCATGGCAAGTACTTGTAGATTTGAACATCCAACTTTGGTTAAGCCAAAGCCGGGTGACTCCGAGCTTTGGATTTCTATGCTCGAATGTTAAAGAAAAGGTTGAACACCTATTTATCCGGGAGTTGGGTGAGGGGCGAGATAAACTTTTGGTTGGATCGGTGGATGCGGAATGGTTCTAAGCTCACCGACAACCCAAAACCCGATCGGTCCCACACTCCTGTTAAGGATTTACGGACCGAGGACTGATTGGAATTACAAGCTGCTGAATACCTTGTTAACTCCCGAGCGAGGTGCGGCAAGTTAAGTTAACTAATGTTACTCTTGAACAGAAGGACACACTGATTACTAAGAATAAAAGCTCTCAGAAGCTCTCTTCTTACATTTACCAAAAATTTTATACCTGGGATCAGTTCAAGTGGGGCACTGAAATTTGGAGCAAATTCCTTACCCCCTCTATCTCCTTCTTTTGCTTGGAGATTGAGACATCTTGCCATTCCTACGGATGACATCCTCAAACTTAAGGGTCCGAAAGGACCTTCCCGGTGCCGATTGTGCTCTCAAGATGAAGAATCTGTCGACCATCTATTTTTCAAATGTCTCTTCTCTCGGGAAGTCCGGAAACATCTCATTAGTCGTTTCTCTATTAACACTCTAAATGCGAGCCGGAATAGCTTGGATACCTGCTGGGTGGATTGGCATAAGGAACAGCTTTTGGAGATCCCTTGCTTGGTGGTTCGGTTCCTCCGGATGTGAAGAAATAGAGCTAAGTTTGAGGGGAAGGTTTCCTCTCCTCTTCGAGGTTGCGAGTCCAATGTCTCGGCTACATCCACAAGCTTATCAAGCTACATCACTATAAGGATATTTGCGAGGGTAAGACCAATGGCTAACAAAAAGTTTTCTGTTGTAGCTTGGTACCCTCCCCTCCTCAATGGGTTAAAGTTAATGCGATGGAAGTTGTTCGATTCCGATGCTTGGTATTGGTGGGATCTACGGAGACTACCGGGGCCATTGCTCGCTGTATTTCCATGCTCCCACATCCGCTCGTTGATGTTTTGGAAGGCTGAGATCATTGCCATCTTTTGGGCCATCAAGATTGCCAAGATTTGTAAGATCTCCGAGCTGCCTGGTAGAATCCGATTCTAGTTGCTCGCATCAATTATATTACCAAGATTGAACTCTGCTCCTTGGAATATCAAGAGATGGATGAACAGGATGCCCAGCCATATGGATAACATGGTGGTTAAGTTTGCTTTCATCCCTAGGGAAGGCAACTCTCCTGCTCATTGGTTAGCCACACAGGGTCGCTACAATGAGGACACTAAAGCCGATAATATCATTCCCCTCCCTCTCAAGCTTTTGATCCATGGTGATAACTTAGGATCGCCTTTCATTAGATACTAGTCTTCCTCATCTCTTTTTGGTCCTCAAAGGGCTTATTTGTTTCGTTGGTATACATGTAACCAGAATGTTTGTTTTTGTTTAGTTAGGTAGTTTTGAGGTAGTTTATGTTTTGGATGTGGGGATCAACTAGTTTTAGAGGTCCTCCTTTCACCTTTTCTTATTGTTTGCCTTTGTAACGTTCTTTTCGGATCAACATGTAGGGAGTGATGCTTGCTCCTTTTTGTTAATATATATATATATATATATATATATATATATATATATATATATATATATATATATATATATATATATTTATTTATTTATAATTTATTTAACTATTAAATATTTTTATAATTAAATTTTATTTTTAAATAATATAATATACTTAAAATATTTAAAATAAAAAATAATATTATATATATATATATATATATATTTATATATATTAATTTATAATTTATTTAACTATTAAATATTTTTATAATAAAATTGTATTTATAAATAATATACTTTACTTAAATTATTTAAAATAAAAAAATAATATTATACAAATTTATATATATAATATATATATATATATATATATATATATATATATATATATATATATATTTATATGTACACATACATATTTATTTATTTATAATTTATTTAACTATTAAATATTTTAATGATTAAATTATATTTTTAAATAAGAAACTATACTTAAAATATTTAAATAAAAAAAAATAATATTATATATGTATTTTTTTTTTTTTTTGGGAAGAGGCTACACTTGGCCCCTACATGTTAATAAAAAAGTATGCAGCTACAAAAGGGAGATCCCCCAGGGAAGAAGATCCCAAGTACAACTCCACACCAAAAGGAAAAGAGACTAAGTAAATGAAATAAACTAGAGAGTAGTGGCCATTCCAGATAAGAAGAGAACATACTCGAAGAGAAAACCCAAAAGGAGCAAAAAACCAAGTAAAAACCAAAAAGACACCAAAATGCTCCTACGATAATTATAAACGACTTTAAGCGAGTGTAGGGAGAGTAACAATTGCAGGGACATCACTCCAAAATTCTCGAAGTGAGGGCTTGGAATGAGTCGCACTGGATGAGATAAAGAAGTCGGGGAGGTAGAGTAGAGGAGACCATAATCTCTTGTGAAGATAAAGCTTTTTTAGCAATCCAATTAGCAGGTCTGTTACCTTCTCTGAAAATAAAGTTAAATTGAACAGTAAGCTGAGGCAGCAAAGATCTGATTTGGTAAACCCAAGTGGAATGGTGCCAAGGAGGAAGAAGGTCATTCTGAAAGTACTGAACTAGAGTAGAAGAGTCTCCCTCCACAATGATGGAAGACCATTGAAAGAGTGTAGCAATGTGAAGAGCCCAAAAACAGCAGCCAATTCGACTTCCAATGGATCATCGACAGTAGTGGGAGCTCCGGAAGAAAAGCAAACCTTTCCCAGCATGGTCTCTCGAAGATGCCTCCAATGCCGACTAATCGATCCTCGAAAGCACCATCGCATTGACTTTAATAAAAGGAGGGCTAGGGGCTTTCCAAAAGATCTTAGTAACTTTCGTGAAGCATAGGTCTATTCGCAGACAAAGAAGCCTCGAAGAATGTTTGGAAAATTTTTAACGTAGATCAATTTAGAGATAAAAGTAAGGCAGTGGGTAACTACCCCGTTAGCTTTATGAAGCACCCCATCATATTTAACCCCATTTCTATGCATCCAAATGAACCAAGCCACAATACAAGGGATCTCCCCAGCTTTAACTTTCTGCCGAGAATGCCAGGAATCATTAAAATCATGCCAATCTAACAACAAGCAGGTTAATTTTCAACTTGTTGATCGGACCGACCAAACCTCTTGGGAGAAGGGGCATTTAAAGAAAAGATGGTTCGAGTTTCGAATTAACGGCACGAGAGAAGGCATTTAGAAGGGCCTCTCAAACCTTTGAGTTTTAGAATATCATCAGTAGGGAGGAGCCCATGGAAAATTCTCCAAATGAGGAAGGACATAGAGGGGGTAAGATATTTGTTCCATATGCTATTGCCCCGAATTCGACCCGATTCCAAGAGTTGATAGTGGAATAAATGTGCTTGGTAATGCTGCTATTCTTGCCATTTATCCATCCGAGTTTATCGGGTTGATACCTATCAAAGGGGATAAGAGCCACCTGATCAACAACGAATCAGCCGATAATTGTTTCAGTTTAGGAATGGACCAATTCATGTTGTCCCAACGACGAGAAATAGGGAATTGGTCTTTGTTAATGTTAGGTAGGGGAACCAGAAGTTCCTTTTGACACCAATTATCTTGCCAAAACAGGATGTCACCCTTGCCTAACTCCCAGTAAATAAGAGATTCAGCTATTTCCTTGTTAATGAGCATATGTTTCCAGATTCTAGAAATACATGTTTTAATATGAGAGGCTAAGGGATGAGTGGTTCTACAATATTTCCCTTTCATGAAAAGAGCCCAAAGAGAATTCTGCTCCCTGAAATGAATCCATAGCTTACGAGAAATTAACTTGTTGCAGGTGTTTCAAGCCTTTAAAACCTAAACCACCGGCTACTTTAGGCAAGGCTACTCTTTGCCGACTAGCTCAATGAAACCGTTTTCTATGACCGGACCATAGAAATCGTTAAATATTCTTTCAATCTGAATCACGGAACTTTTCTTTAAGCAAGCCATCTGCGGGATATAAGCGGGGAAAGAGGTTAATATGCTATTTAGGAGTGTAATTACGCCACCGGATGAGAGGAAGGAGTTGGACCAATTAGAAAGTTGAGTATTCGACTTGGCAATGATCTCCTCAAAATGAGTTTGTTTAGATGTTGCCTTTGATAAGAAGAACCCCAAGTATTTTATGGGAAGGTTGGTTTTGACAAAGCCAGTGAATTCAGTGGTCCAATGGATAATGTTAGGGTGGATATGGTTGGGGAAAAGCAATTCACACTTGTTTTTGTTGAAATGAAGGCCAGATATCTGTTGAAACTTGTTGAGACAGTGCATCACCTTATTGACGATAGCTTTAGAAGCTACTGGAGAATATCATTAAATCATCGGCATATAAAAGGTGAGAGATGTTAATATCCGACTGTGGTGGAATTGGGCATAAGGGTGAGAGGAGACTTGAGTATCCGGCAGCCTTGAGAGATAGTCCATAACAATGATGAAGATAGTGGGAGAGAGTGGATCACCTTGTTTAAGCCCTCTAGTAGCTCTGAAATCACCCCAGCATTTGCCATTAATGAGGATAGAATGGTTATTGTTTTGAAGCCATCTCTTAATGAGTAAACAGAAGGTATTGGAAAAGCCTCTAGCATGCGGCACTCGAAGAATAAAGTTCCAATCGATAAGTATCATAAGCCTTTTTATGTCTAGTTTGTAAATCAAGTTACCACCCCTACAAGGTACGTCCAAATCCAACAAAAGTTCTTGAGCGAGGAGAGCATTATCGGCAATAGATCTCGCCTTTAACAAAAGCTGATTGGTTGGGACTGATAATATGAGCAAGATGAGGTTGCAATCTGCCAACTAAGATTTTGCTGATAACCTTACTGATAATAGTGGTTAGGCTAATTGGTCTATAGTGGTTCCAGCACTTGGGGGCATTGTTCTTAGGCACAAGCACAATAGTAGATGCATGGAAGTATTGGGGAATGTCCCTACCTGAAAAGAAGCTTTGGATAGAGAGTGGTGACCTCGACTTTGCAAGTGTTCCGAGGTTTTTATAGAAGTCCAAGACTTGTACCCATCGAGGACCAGCTGATTTAGAGCTGTCAATAGAGTTAAGTGCCACCCAAATTTCCTCAAGAGAGGGAATATCGACTAATTGTAGAGACTGGGTATAATTAAACTCTTTATTAAACAGTTATCATCAATAGGAGATCTGCTCGCCGTGTTTAAAAGTCGAAGTTCACGGTAATACTTGACAACGATCATTGGCAATAGCGAACTTCCTCATTGAGTAGAAGGCCTTGGTCATTTAAGATGGAATGTATAGCATTACATTTCCTTTTGAATTTTATCCATGCATGAAAGAATTTAGTGTTCCTATCTCCATCTTTGAATTTAGTAGTAGCAGACTTTACGTCTAAGGAATTGGTCCCGCCAGATCAATAAGAGTAAACGGATGTTCTTGAGCAAGGTGACCATCCGGCGATATTTAGTATCATCGAGTAAGGGTAGCAACTTCCAAAGAAGAGAGATCCTTCTCAGCTCGTACAATGTTATGAGTGATGTCACCAATAGTCTCCCAACTCCAGTGAGAAAGGACAGCAGCCAGTTTCAATTGAAGATTCTGAAGTCTAATAAAAGGATTGGAGTGGGGACAACCAGTCCACTGCTTAGAGATAATCGATTGAAATTGAGGGTGGGAAGAATATCAAATGGCGGCTGGCTCCTTTGCTCCGCTAGGGTTTGGCTGGTGATGGCTTCCCTGGGTGGCGGCTGGGCAAGTTGGCTATTTCTCCAAAGTGCAGGGTGCTTGTTTGGTCTTCAAGTTTGCCTTCACGGGTGCTTGGTGGGTGGTTGGTAAGGTCCTTTCAAGGGGTTTTGATCATTCCGGGCAAAGTTTTTTATTTTTACTATTCCATTGGTTGGGTTCTGTCGCTTCTTGCCTTTTCCTCCCAGGTATCTTCTCCCTTCTGTTGTGTCCTCCGATGTTATTTCAGCTCACGAAAATCTGCTTTGTCATGGCTGGGATCAACATATCCACCTCTTATGCAGCTGCACTAAGTAATGGCTTGCTTCGTTACTAATCTTTGCGGAAAAATTGCTTTTCCCCCAAAATTTACATGATGCGACGAGTGGGAAATCGGATTGCCCCTTCATTAGAACCTCTTGGCTCTAAGGAGGGCAGACCGACCATTATTTTCACTTCTAAGGAAATGGAATCTCTTGCTTGAAGCTATTAAGTTCTCCATTGTGGGTCAATTCCAATATGGCCACCCTAAGATGGAATTAGTCGGGAATTGCTTTGAGCGATTCCCTTTGTGGGTCAATGGAAACTTGGAGTGATGGATGGAAGACACCTCCTTATCGGATTATCCAGGGAAGAAGACTATGCAAGATTAATTGGAATGCAGTTATGCGAATAGCTAACACCCGGATGAAACTCATCAAATGGTACCACGGCTTTGATCCAGCTAAAGAACCCCCACTTAAACCTATGTGGTTTAAATTTCCTAATCTACCTGATAGACATGTTCCACACTAATGCTCTATTTCGGATTAGTAGAGCATTAGGGACTCCCATAAAGTTGACCCCTCCACTTCTAATTTGGGGAACATTCATGGTGCTAGAGTGCTTGATTGAGAGAGATGTTTCTCTCCACGAGTTAGACAGATTGTGGATTACCACCTCCGACGGTGGTGAGGGTTTCGGCAAAAAAATCCAAATGGAAACTAAACCGAGTGTTCGTAAACACCTTGTAGAATGTTTGGCCACATAATGGAAAATTGTTACGGATTAAAACCCCTTCCAAAAGCACATCGGACCCCAACCTTCGGTCTGACAAACCAAAGATACTATTCAAGGGAACTTATTTGCGGAACCTATTGCTCTAGACTCTCTGGTTGATGTCTCCGGATTGCATAGAGATGTGAACCCGAGAGATTATCCCGAGAGGATCCGATAAATCCTGCTCGAGGAGACACCTCTACATTACCCACCGAACTCACGATTAAAGCTCCAAAAGACTCACACGAGTCAAGATATCATTGAGCGGGTCATTATACCCTCCATAGATATTATATCTACATCCCAGAATAATATTCGAAAGTCGCTCGGCGAGGAACGGAAGGCAAAAAAGAAGAAAAAGGTGTTATCCGAACTTCAGCACCGACCCAAGGTGGGGAAAGTGTCACTACCCCACCTGATATCAGAAGTGGCAGAACTAGATCTAGATCCAGATCAGCCCCAGCTCACTCCCCTCCCCAGCCTAAACCCCCGTTTAAAAGTCAGAAGTTCCTGGTAATACTTGACAGCATCATTGGCAGTAGCAGCTTCCTCACCACTGTCAGAGGTGGTAATCCACAATCTGTCTAACTCAGGGAGAGAAACATCTCTCTCAATCAGCACTCTAGCACCATGAATGTTCCCCAAATTAGAAGTGGAGGGGTCAACTTTAAGGGAGTCCTAATGCTCTACTAATCCGAAATAGAGCATTAGTGTGGAACGAGTTCGATAGGTAGATTAGGAAATTTAAACCACATAGGTTTAAGTGGGGGTTCTTTAGCTGGATCGAAAGCCGAGGTACCATTTGATGAGTTTCATCCGGGTGTTAGCTTATTTGCATAATCTGCATTCCAATTAATCTTGCATAGTCTTCTTCCCTGGATAATGCGATAAGGAGGTGTCTTCCATCCATCACTCCAAGTTTCCATTGACCCACTGAAGGGAATGCGCTCAAAGCAATTCTCGACTAATTCCATCTTAGGGTGGCCATATTGGAATTGACCTACAATGGAGAACTTAATAGCTTCAGCAAGAGATTCCATTTCCTTAGAAGTGAAAATAATGGCTTGGTCCTGCCCTCCTTAGAGCCAAGAGGTCTAATGAAGGGGCAATACGATTTCCAGTTCGTTGCATCATGTAAATTTTGGGGGAAAAGCAATTTTTCTGCAAGCATTAGTAATGAAGCGAAGCCATTACTTAGTGCAGCTGCATAAGAGGTGGATATGTTGATCCCGGCCATGACAGTGATTTTCGGAGCTGAAATAACATCGAGAGGACACAACAAAGGGAGAAGATACTGGGAGGAAAAGCGCAAGCAAGCGAGAACCCAACCAATGGAACGAGTAAAAATCAAAAAACTTTGCCCGGGAAAGATCAAAACCCCTTGAAAGGACCTTACCAACCACCCACCAGCACCCGTGAAGGCAAACTTGAAGACCAAACAGCACCCCCAGCCTTGGAGAAACAGCCAACTTGCCCAGCCGCCACCCAGGGAAGCCATCACCAGCCAAACCCTAGCGGACTCCCCCAACGGGGTGGGTTAAGTTTAACATAGATGGGAGTTGGAAACCTGATTCCGTTGGGATTGGTGGTGTTTCTAGAAATGCTAATGCTAAGTGCCTTTTATTCTTTACTTCACCCAGTTGTTCTGATT
>JAKZJZ010001311.1:0-29000 GCA_022702705.1 Papilionanthe hookeriana x Papilionanthe teres
CGCCTAGGCGCCAGAATTTGGCTCCTAAGCACCGGTTCAGCCTGCTTACCCGAAAAACACCATATAAACCCCATTAGCCATGGATGACGCTTAAGCTTCATCTTCATCCCCATTTTTTACGAAAATACACCTCTTAGATCCATTTTGAGGTTAAAACATCAAGTATTTGGGCGCGAAATCACTTGATTTCTTCATCTCGAGGTCAGATCTACACTCTAATCCATTTATTTTTGATTTTCACCATAGTTTTTCCTATGTTTTGCTAAAAACCAAAATTTTGAGAAAAATTTTGATTTTTAGGTATTCTATTTGGATTTTTAAACTTATTTTAAGTTTCTTAAACTTAAAAAGAGTTTAAATATTTAATTCCTAAATTTGTTCTTATTTTCTTTTACGTTTAGATGGCACCGAAATCTAAGCGAGGGAAGGGACGAGAAAATTTTGACAATAGCAAGTTTGCGACTGCAGCAGCGTATTTTTGATATCACGAATTTGCAACGTCGAGAAAGTTCATCTCGGAGCAAAGCTTTTACAATCCGGGTGAAATGATCGAGAACACAATCGTTGCGCATAACTGGCAACGATTCTGTTATTTCACTGTTGTTGCTGTTATTCCAGTCGTTTGTGAATTTTATGCTAACTTTTTAGATGTGGAAGACTACAAAGTCTTCGTCAGAGGTATTGGAGTAGGATTTTCTCCATAGAGGATCAATGTCTTTTATGGACTTCCACCTACCATCAAGTGCCACTATTCTGGATTATCTTCATCTGAGGGAGTTCTTGAGATGATTATTGCTTATTTTACTGATGGCACTGGAACCTGGAAGATCTGGAATGACAAACGGGTAAATTTCAAATCTTCCAAGTTAAATGGTATTTCAAAGGCTTGGCATTATTTTATTTCTGCTAGACCTCTACCTTCCAACCACCTGAGTGAAGTCACCAGAGAAAGAGCTATCTTAAACTACTACATTCAGGAGAGGAAGCCGATAGATGTCGGGAGTATTATTTATGATTCTATGGATTCTACTTCTAGATCCAGCACATCTGTGGGACTGGGATTCCCATCTTTGATCTATTCTTTATGTATTAGCAATGGAGTTACTGCTGATATTTCTGAGGAGAAGCCGAAGTCTACCAAGCCAATTGGGCAGGAGAGTGTTAGTATATATGATCGTCTTCGAGGGAAGAGATCGACCGCTCCTTCTACTTCTGCACACACTTCAGGTAGACCTTCTACTTCCACACCTTCTACTTCTACTGCTGAGCCACCATCTAGTTTTTGGGAATCGATGCATGATCAGTTTATAGAGCTGCTGCATGATTTATTTCAAATTCACTGCAGAGTTGATTCTATTGATAAGAAAATTGATAATTTATCTGAGTATACCCAGAGGAAGAGTAGTTACGATGCTGAGTATGATGAATCTCTCGTTAGATTCCTGAAGGGAGAGCATGATGTTCAGTTTCCTACCTTTCCTAGTTTCTCACCATATGTTGATCCTAAGGATGTTGAGTTTTCTTTTGGTGATGATGACGATGCTGAGGCTACAGACAGTGATTAGTGGCCTGATTTACCTCTAAATTGTGCTAAGTCTGTTTTTAGTTTAGTTTGTTTGCTAGAATTGATTGTTGTTTGTTGTTTGCTAGTTTAGATTTGTTTATGTACTTTGTGTGGATTGTTGGATGTTAAGACTATTGTTAGAGTATTTTTAATGATTTGTGTTTAAGATTGAAATTTGGATAAATTTATGTTTATTTCTGTTTCAACCTACTGTTTAGTAGTTAGTATTGTTGTTCTGTTTTTGTTATTATAAGCAGTATATTTATTTAATTTAATTACTAATGAGCCTGCTTACTTTTATACCTGCTTCATTATTTCAGTATTATTCATAAAAGCATGTGTAGAAGTAAATTTTTCTTTCTAGAATGTTTTTTTACATACATATAAAAATTCCTTTTTAAAATTATGTTTTTCTTTCTCTCATACTTTAAAAAAAAAATTATGATAGACCACAACTTAAGTTTGGGGGAAAGGGAAAATATATTCAAATTTAAATTTTATTTGTCCTTAAAGAACTAATATTTTCTTAAAATAAAAATTTTTAACATAACATGAGGAATGAAGAATCTATTTAAGATCACTTAAATTTTTGAAATTATAAATAATTTAGTGGACTTAACCAAAAATTTTAATAACTTTGATTGATTTTAAGAATAAAATTATTCAACTTAAAGAAGAATAAGATTAAGAAATTTTTATATTCATAGTAGAGATAATTGAATTTTAGAAGTATTAAGAAATCAAAAATTATAACTCAAAAAAGAATAGATTGAAATTCTTTTTGAAGTCTATTTATGTTATAATAATTAAGTGAAAATGTGAAAGTTTGAAAATATAAGTTAAGGATAGTGAAGTTCAAAATCATTAACAGGCTATCCAGATACAGTAATCCTCTCTTTAAAAAATTAAAAAAATTAAAAAAAGGAGAAAAAGAAAAAGAGAGGAGAAGCTTGAGGAAATGTCTAATCAAAAATTGGCTTCACTTGAATTAACTTATAAAAAGAAAACTAATTACATAATTTTTAAGCATGTATTTTTATTAGAAAAGATTTTCATGAAGATCTTTTTCTTGTGAATAATTTATGTGATCTTAATATCATAAACTACAATTATTTTCGAATTGAATGAAAAATTTTTGAATTCTTATGATTTGGTAGTTAGAATATTCTTTAAATTCTTAAAATTAAACTTAGTTAGTGAAATTTGGTTAATGATTTATTAAAGCCTTTATAAAATCAAAAATCTTAAGAAGTCTTAAATACTTACCTTTTTATTCCAAATGTTATACATTTTATATAGTAAAAAGGGTTACTTGAGGACAAGTAACGTTTAAGTTTGAGGGATTTTGATAAAAAAAAACTTATTTTTATGCCTTGATTTTTATTAAATTTTAAGGATATTATGCTTTAATGGAAGGTATTTTTGTGTTTTTGGATGTAGGTGATACAAAAATGTTCAAGAAGGAGAAAAGATTAAAAAGGAGCAAAAAGGAGCAAAAATGAGTAAAAATGGAGCCAAAATGCAAAATTTTCAAAATTATTGGCATGGCGCCTAAGCGCCAGCTCAATACAGAAAATTGTTAAGTTTTTGATGACTTTTGGGCGGATATTTTGACGGTGTGAGCGTTATTGGACCTTCTAGAAGACTGGCAGTTGTTCCTGGTTTATAAGACAAGTGATACAATGTATTTGGATGCTTCAAAACGGTTTTAATCGCGAAGAGGTACGATCCAGAGTGAAGAGGTGCGAAGAACTGGACGCTGTTGACCTCATTTTTGATGAGGTCTTCCTTTCTTCTTTTTAGTGCTTAGGATCTAGCCTTAGGCTTTTCCTTTGACTATCTTAGAGGACTAGAATTGGGACCCGCCTTTTAGAAATTCAAACCACTTCTAAACTCCCTGCAAACTCCACAAACTTGACTATAGACCCCTAATCACCTAGAGGGTTGAAATCAAATGTGGAAGTTTAAAGGATGAGTTCCTATAGGACTCTTTGGCCTTAGAGCGCCCTGCAGGTGGCTCGGTCCAGTGAAGGGGCTGACTTACACTACACTTACACACTACATTTCCACACACTTCCTAAAACCACACCCATACCCAACTTGACCTCCCGACTCATGTAGGTGATTCACATGGATGGTCCTTAACCCCTAAGCCCTTGGCGCAGAGGGTTAGGAACAACATAGATGAATGCCTCAAATGAGTCCTTTCATGGCTCATATGGGCTTGAAATGGCTTCATGGCTCAACCAAAATGATTTCACCCCACCTAAATTCACCCAATCTTCAATTTCCCAAATTTTCAATTTTTGACCCCGGGACCCTACACCTACTAAACCTACCCAAAACCCCGAAATTACCCAAATTTTTGCAAAATCTCCAAATTACCTAAAATTTTCCAAAATCAATCCCAAACACCTCCACATCACTCAAATTGACTATCCATACCCAAAAATACCAAAAATTTCAAGAAAACCTCCCAATACCCTCCAAATACCCAAAATACCCTTCTTGGCCTAAAAATCCAAAAATTCAGAAAATTCCCAAAAAATTCCAGAAAATCCCAAATATTCCCAATTTCATTTTGTCCAACTACACCATGGGCCAATTTTGTCAATTTACCCTACTTTTGTCAAAACCCCCAAATTGACCCATTTTAACCCAAAGTGGACCCAATGTCAAACCAAACCTACCCAATTGACCCCAATTTTGGTCCAATTCAATTCTAAACTTCAATTCAACATTCCCAATACCAATTTAGACCAAATCCAAGTCCAATTTGATTGACATTTGGATCCAATTTCACTTTGGGCCTTAAAGCCCAAATTTGGACCCATGACCCAAACTTAGCCCAAACTAACCCAATTCAACTCCAATTAACCCCAAATCTTTTCTAAACCTTCCTTAACATCCTCATAAACAAAACACTAACATGATTTGCCCAAGATTTTGACCCAAACCCCACTCAAATTCAACCCAAAATCAAAAAGCCCAATTTTGACCTAAACCCAAATCTAACCCAAATAGGCCCAAACCTCAAAATTAAAACCCAACCAAAGCCAAAACCTCTTTGAAACACTCCCATAAACATTTCTTAATATTTATTTTACATCAATTTCAACCCTAGCCCAACATTGGCCCAAGTTAGCCCAATTTGACCTACATTGGCCCATTTACCAAATAAACCCAAATTCAACCCAATTCAAACCCAAACCACCTTAAATCTATTTCAAATTATTCATGAAACATCCCTAAACCAAAACCAACAACTATTTGGCCCAAACTTCTACAAAAATTCCCATCCATGAACACATCCTTAAACTTAAAAGCCCACTTCCCTTAAACCTTTCTAAAAGCCCATTTCCTTCAAAATTCAAAAGCCCAAATCTACCCTAAAGCCCACATGACATCTCCATTTGTCATCCATTTAATTAAATCCATTACCTAAGTCCTAAAATAATCATTGAATTAGCCCAAATGAAGCTTCATCCAAATTCCCATCAAATTACCAAAAAATTTCTTAAAACCCTTTTCATGAAACAAATCAACCTTTTCCCAAGCCAAATGAAGCCATGAACAAGCCATTCTCAAGCCACATGAAGCCATGAGGGCTTTGACTTGTCATTAGTCCATTTATGGCAAGAAGAGGGGTTCTTTCTTAAACCTCCTTTAACCTTTTTACCTTAATCATGTCACACACTAAACCATGTTTAGCCACCTCATCATGGATGGAGACTTCACCATTCCTTCTAGAGCCGACCTAAATGATTCCCTCAGCTCAAAATCGAGCTTGGAAGGGTGCACCAAGCCCAAAATGGTGGGTTGACCCAAACCAAGCCAAAGTGAGTCTTCTCCCATTCCATTTAAATCAAACTCCTTTACACATGTCAAACCTCAATTGCCTACACTAAACCCCGACCCCGACCCACCCGACCAAGATGGTGACCATTGCTCGGCCGGCCGGCCACCAGGCCGCCGGAAAACACCATGGCCGAGAGCTCGCATGTGAGCCAACATTAAAATTCTCACTTGCCGAGCCGCCCCATGCCTAGTGGTCACCATGGCCGATCTTCTCCTCACCGAAGCAGCTCGATCCCAAGCCCTAACTCCCTCCGAGAGGCCTTCCACCCTCTCCTATTTAAACTCCACCCCTCTCGGCCATGAGAGGAGCCGAAAACAAAACCTTAAGGAAACTGCGCCAAAATCACTCCGGATCACTCTCTACACATAGAGCACCCGATCCCCACCGAATTCCAGCCTCAATTCCTTCTAGTCGAGCCTCGATTTTGAGCTCAAACTTTAGCCCAAAAACCAGGACACTTCTCCACAGTGAGCCAATTCCCAAATTGATTGGCTCTACACCTTCACCGGACCAAGGGAAGGTGTCCACCACTAAAAGCCCCATCTCCGGGCCACCCGAGTTGCTCCGACCTCCAAGCTTTGTGATCGGGCTTGGTCGAAATCATATTCGGACAATTCACTGGACCGGAGACTTCATCCGGAGCTTCGCTAGGACCCAATCGAAGGTGCAACAACTCTCGATTGAAGCCACACTTCTCCGAGCCAAGGTATGAGCTAACTCTTCATCCCGAGCTTCGAAGATTCTCTATTTCAAATGCCTTAGTTCCAATGCATGTTAACCGTATAGATGTGTTCGTCTCTTCGAGACGAATCCATAGAGTATAAGAACATGAAAATCCATCGAGAATCGAGTGAGATCTTAGGGATTTAGTGTGGACGGCTCTCGGGTGAGAACACTTGGGGACGATGAACGGATGCCGTCCATTCGATACACGCGCGCACGGACGGCCGGGATTGCGTCGGACCAGGAGACGGTACGAGAACCGCGGGGCCCGGGCTGCCGACTCGGGTGGCGGCGTCGAATGGGAGCGCGACGCGTGTGCGTTCGGAGTCGCCGAGGTTTCGCCGGCGCCGCGTGGATAAATAGAAAATTAGGGTATTTTCTTATTTATTTAATTCCCTAAACTTCAAAAATCCATATCTTTGTGTAGAAAAATCACAAAAATAAAATAAAAATACCCCTCGCTCGAGTGAACAGAGGAGAATAATGTGGAAAAGAAATCATTTAATTCCATTAAGTATTTTATTTTTTATGATTTATTTACTCTCTGCATACATTTAATTCTCCATGCATGTATACAATTCACCATGGCATGAGACCATAGGGCTTTTGAAGCCTCTGAACTCGGGAACATTCCCCGAATTTTCCAAGGTCGAGGCCATCTCTCGTGAAAAGTTATTTATTTTTCAAATGCATGTTGCTGTTTTGAGTATTTTAATTCCAAAAAATAGCATGTTGTGAAATAAATTCTAGGAAAATTTGGTGATGTTCCTTATGACCAGAGAACTCTAGGAAAAATATGACTTGAGTTAATTCACTCAGATTAACCCTAATTGGCTTAAACACCCAAAATAGGTCTTTAATTAATTAGAGTTAACCAGGCATCAAATTGACTTGAAATCAATTCTCCACTGACCTTTAGGATCAGAGGAATCCACCATAAAAATTTGAAGTCAATTGGACTTGGTTAACCCCACTAATCGGGTTGATTAAGTCACTTAGCCATTTTAAACTTTAAAAATTCATAACTTTTAAAATACTTTTCAAAAATTCACCAAATTGGTTTTGGAGCCTCTCTGATATCAGGGAAACCTAAGAAAATTAAAATGTTAATTTTCTAAAAAAGTTGATTTTTAATAATATTTTAATATTTTTAATAATTAAAAAATAATAAAAATCACAAAAATAATAAAATTCACCAAAATGTCACATTTTGAATTTTAATCACTTAGGAACAAACCCCACATTTTTCCTAGGTCTATTTAGTGAGATATTGAATTTTAAAGCCCTAGGGTAATTTTAAAATTAAAAAAAAATGTATTTTCTAGCATTTTCACTAAAATAATTATTATAAATCATAGAAAAATTAGAAAATTGCAAAATTTGTTTCTCTGGTTTCCTTGATATTAGAGAGATTTTTGAAAAATATAAAATCCATTTTTCAACATTTATTTTATTTTTAAATTAATTAACACTCCAAAACTCAAAATAATTATAATAAAAATAATATAATTCAAAAAATCACCAAAATTGGTCCAAGTGCTTCTCTGGTCATTAGGAATGTCCCCTAATTTTCTTAAGGACAGAAACTTTCCCTTGGTCATGTTATCAAATTTTCCTTGAAAATCTCTATTTTCCACCAAAAATAATTATATAAATAAATTAAATACAGAAAAATCACATTTTCTCCTCTCATGTCTTTATTGACATATGAGTGAAGTCACATAAAAATTTCAAGTTCATTTGAGTTCAATTTAGTGAGTTATGAAATTATTAAGCTTAAGGGGTAAAATGGTAATTAAACTCTTTAACCCTTAATTAAAACTTTAGGTTTAATAAAAAAATCAACAAGTAAAATATTTGATCTTAATCTGATCTGGATGATTGAAATTTAAATAATTAAAGGGTAGAAACCCATTAAATAATTTCAAAATGATTAAACTTTAATTAAATAATGGATTAAATTTGGAAGAATAATAAAATTGGAATTATTAAAATAAGGGATCTTTATTAGGAAGAGATTTATTCTTTAATTTAAAAATCCCTAAATTAATTATATCAATTAATACTCAATTTTTAATTAAAATGATAACTTCAAATTTAAAATATTAAAAGACTTAATTAAATTATTAAACTCTTTTGAAATTTCAATTAAAATTAAAAATAAAGTAAATTAAAGATAAATTAAATTAAGATTAAATTAAATTTAACAATTAAATTAAATTAAATTAAACAATTAAATTAAATTAAATTAAATAATTAAATTAAATTAAATTAAATAATTAAATTAAATTAAATTAAAAAATTAAATTAAATTAAATAATTAAATTAAATTAAATTAAATTAAATTAAATTAAATAATTAAATTAAATTAAATCAAATCAAATTAATTAAACATCAAATCAAATTAAATTAAATTAAACTAAATATAAAGCAACTTGAACACTATTCCAAATTTAAACCCTTTAACTTAAATCAAATCATTCGAATACTAATTTACCCTCGAAAGCTTTCGATTATTATAACTCCTAAATGAAACATCAAATGAAGTGTTATCTCACTCATAGGATATTCAAATGTCCTAGCTTCACATCGAAAGCGAAGTTAACAAGACTTGAAAACCTCGGACGATCGATTCATTTATATAATTAAATTCATTTGGACTTAAAACAATCCTAGAAATATTGAAAAGATGTTTAAGATCCTTCTTAAGCACTTTCTCAATATGATAGGATATTTATAAGAACAATCGAATTTGATTATTCTTCGATGAAGAAAATCGTCCTTAAACCAAAACACAAAGAACCTAGACGTCATAGGAAATGACTAACTATAGGATTAGGAATTTGGTAGAAAACCATAACCTTTCCCTTAGCTTTACCTAGGAACTTGCTTAAATATTCTAATTGTGTTTTAAGTGCAGCTTGGGATGACGGGAAGACCCTCCAGGTACGCTTTTATTTTATTGCAATTTACTTTCGCAATTTACATTATCGCAATTTACTTTATCGCAACTGCGTTTATTTTTCTTGCATGATAAAACAACTCGTTGCATGAAAACTCACACCTTTAGGATAGACCCTAAAACCGAAACCAAATTAAATTAAAAGTCATTGCAAGATAAAATTCACCGCCACAACATTTCAAAATATAAAACAACTCAAAATTTAATCACAAACAGAACACAAAACTACAATTGCAACTAAACTAAAACGTCCCGTTGGATGATCGGGAATACCTCGGATGATGTAACCTACGTGTTGCTAACGGGATTTCCCACGGTCTAAATGAAAGTGTGGAACTCATTCGGTCGAGTTTAGCAAATTCATCCGGACTAAGTGAATCCGATAAAAATAATGATGCCGAAGGATGGAACCGCGGGATCTTAACCGGTGTCGTTATAATCAACTTTAAGATTTGTTTTAAATAAAACATAAAAAACACTTGGAAATTAAGATTTTCTCTAAACCAAAACACTTTTCTCAACTCCCGATTTATGATTTCTAAAACTAAACCTCTGCAACAACAAGGAGCTCGGAGCATGGTGGGCAAAGACGACCATCGTCATCAACGAAAACCCGAGTCTACTTCGAAGAAACTTTCCTAGAATTAAAACAACCGAGCCATAGGACTTCGAGGTAGCTCGCCTAGTGCAACATAAATCCTCAACTCTTCGTTAGGCATTTGCATTGCAAATTAAGCCCTAACCGGTCTTAGGATTCCGAGGTAGTCGTCCGATACGACAATAAACCCTCACATCTTCTGTGCTATTTGTTTGATTTTATCATACAAATATAAGCCCTAATTAATTGAAATTGGCAAGATTGAAATATCAAATAAACATTAGGACTTTCCTAAATTCAAGCCAAACGATAGGATAGTCGGGAAATTATCGAAGTTCACTTCGAATCGCTGATTTCTCCTACCTTTCTTCCTTTGGATTCACAAAACAAAAATGTTCCAAAAATTTGATCCATTCCCTATCGAAACTCCAAAGTTCAATCTTTGAAAACCTTAAACTTTGAAATTCTTGAGAGCAGAATCATTGATTATTATCGAGAGTTTTCTTAGGTGATTCCCGTCACTTAAGATGTAATTAACTATGGGGCTTGCCCTTATAGGAATTTTAAAGAACCCGAGTAATATAAACCCCGTTTAATGTTTTCATATTAAGCAGGGAAACTTGTCGGCTTATAAAATTGGTTCGCAGACCAAACGGATGTCACTAATCTTCTAGTTTATTTAATCAAGCCCCACCATCAAGCGATGGTGTCTATCCTTAGGGATAGATACACGGCTCGTGGTGCGGTGCTCGTTTATATAAACTATTTGGGATGTGAGGTCGGTTTAATCTCATATCTTAAAACCTTCAAATTTAAAATTATTTTCAAAATCAAATACTACTTTTCAAATTATTTATTTTAATTAAATTAAAAATTCGCCGAACGATTTCGTTAGGCGACCCCTCTTCAAAATAAAACACGACCTAAAAATATGCCGACAGGATTTCCGGCGACTCACTGGGGAGGATTCCTCTCTCCATTATAATCAAATAATTTCGCTTTCAAAAATCGGTAGTGTATCCATGTCCCTAATGGATCAAACTACCCTTCTTTCCGTTGGAATACTATGTTCATTTCTATCTCGAACAAGTATAGCCAACATTCTCTCGGATTTAGGAGCCACTGTTTAGACACCCCTAAACAGAGAGGTTCCGAGATCCTTTTACCTCATTTCTGAGGTGGGGTGGACCCCGATAGGTGTTAGTTTAGGAGTGATCCTTCGAGTCGAGAAGTCTTGCTTAAGACTTTCTTTTCCTTTCACTCGAATCGGATTCCTTACCTTCTCTACACCTTCGAACATTCCGTTCTAAATAAACAAACCCTCTAATAAGTGATTCTTTTAACAAATGATAAATACATGAACAAAGAATGAGTTCGGACTCTTTTCAATTCCTTTCTCTTCGTCCTGAAGAAAAGAAGCATAACTTGGGATCGACAACCGAATCTACCTTGCGAAATGGAAGCCCCGAAACCGATTTTCTCCTTCACCAACGGATCGGACTTCGCCGTCTATAAGGATGAACCGCCCGACAATGGGGTCATCCGATTTGGACGAGGATTTGAAAACACGAACGTCAAAGTCACCGACGTCTCCCTCTTCGCACCGACAAACAAGGTATCCGAAGCCGAGGAGCCACCGCTCGAGTTCAACCTTAGGTCGACCCAAGAGTTTCCTCCCCGCAAAGGGTCCCGACTAGGAGGAGTACCGCTCGTCCGCAGGAGGACCGTTCTCACTACCCCCACTCGGTCTAGTTGTTTCGCACCTACCCCGACTTCTCGCCAAATCAAAGGGGAAAGAAATCCGAACTATGGTAAACCCGTTACCGCGGAGGGTACGGATCTTCCCGTAAGACCTTCCGTCTTCGAAATCGGGTCCAGTCCGAAGATTCCTTCGCCGACAAAGACCCAAAGAAGAAATAGAAATAGAAGGATCGCCGTGGAAGCCGTAGCCGCCGAGATCGCCTTCCTGGAGGAAATTCCGTAGTTGCCGAATATACACCGTTACCGAATATACACCACCGCCCGACTACATACCACTTTTGGGAGGAAGCGAGTTCCATCCCCTCTCCGCCGCGAGAGGATGAGGAGAATGTTCGCAAGATTGCTCGCCACATTACCACGGCCCGCATACTACAACGATAACCGCAAGAAAAGAACCAGAATTACGCCGTTTGCTCGACCGCAAACTTTGGTAGAAAAGCTAGCGAAGAAGGAAAACCGCCCCGTGTCGGAAATTCTACGAAGGATAGGGCGGGTGCCGGTCAAATCCCGTCTCGGGCCCCGAGTAGAACCCGCCGTCATGATGAAAAGCCAAGCAAGAGAATGAAGGCTAGCCCGCCCGTCGTAGTATCGTGGTTACAGATTAGGGAGGATACCACCTTCCGACATTTGGTCGATAGACCATCCGGTCACAGACCTTCCGTCGCTAGAAGGATGGTGTGGCGTCCCACTACGGGGCGATCGAGACCGAAACAAGCAGCCCCCGAGAAAGAAAGTCTCGCCGAGAGGCCGGAATCCGAAGAAAGTGCTACCGCGATGAAGGGGACTCGTGAAAAAAGGACCCGCAACCATCGCACGACAACCACAAAGATACACAGAAAGCTCCGCTAGAAGATGCCATGGAAAAGCCGAGAACCGACATCCGACGGTTGGCAAAAGAAAGAGAAGAAAAGTTCGGAGATGAGATCGACTCATCGGAATTCATGGACAACGAATATGCGAAATCAACATGGTCGAGACACGAGCTTCATCATCTTCTCAAGGTGCTCCTGCAACAGCAGAAGAGAGGAGCCGGAACCGATGAAGAGACGGCTTCGGAAAAGGACGACACGATCGCTCGAATGGCGAAGAGGATGGAAGAGATGGCCGTAGCTCTAGCCACTCTCCAAAGTCAAGTACAACCACATAGAGAGACACCCCCGTAAGTCATTCACATCGTAGACGGAGGAAAGGAGATTACATCCGCAATGGGATGACCAAGAAAAGGATACAACACAAAGTATGATCCCCGAAAAGGATATCAAGAACTTGGTAGAACGACAGGTGCGAGAAGCCCTAGCACAATCGAAGAGCGGGACATCTATTCGGACGGGTAGACCTTAACCGGAAGAATTCGACGCTCGTCCAATACCCAAAGGGCTTCGTACCACCTCTCGTTTAAGACCTTCGACGGAACCGGGAACCCCGACGAAGCATGTTGCACACTTTCGTGCCGCTTGTTGCAATGCCGGCGGGAGCGATGCGCTACTCTTCCGACAGCTTCGTTAGCGGTCCGTCGGGAATCGCCTTCGACCGGTATGCGAATTACCCAACGGATCCAGTAAAGACATTCTCGAGCTAGAGAGCCTCTTCATTAAGCGATTTGTCGGAGCTCGGCACCACATCACTATAGGTGATTTAGTGGTAGAGAAACAAAGGCCGAATGAAACTCTAGTGGATTACATACTTCGATGGAGAAATTTAAGTATGAAGTGTGAACCACAACCGCAAGAACAACATGCAGTCGGCATCTTGCTTAAAAGCATTCACGGCCCGATAAAGCACTTCTCCTCAAGGGATTCACTATTAAGACTTTCGAGAAGTTGTTAAGCAAGGCCGGAAGCTTGCAAGAAGAGGCGAAGCAATTAAGTTTTGCCGACAAGACGGACAAGCGTAAGCCGGTGAAGACTTTCGAAAAGAAATCGGGGTCGTTGCAACGAGTTGACAAAGGCAAACAACCGATGCAAATACCACCGTAACGGCCGCAAACAACTACAACAAAATTACCAAGCAACCCCGATCCAACTATCGGTCGTCTCCGCAATATGAACAACCGTCTCGTCCGCAACGTACATTGAGGGAGCTTCTGAGCAGAGAATATCCGTTCAAGAATGAAGCAGTACCAAAGATGTTCCGTAGCTTAATGAAAACTCCAGATTTCCAGCTGCCAGAGCCCAAAAGACCAGAGGAAGTCAACAAGAAAGGTGATCCCAACTTTTGCCCCTACCATCGGATGCTTGGGCACAAGATAGAAGACTCGCATTACCTTCAAAAGTTGGCTCAACGACAACCTTCGGAAAGGAAATATAACAATCCCGAAGGAGTACATGAAGGAACCCCGTAAAGGAGGTTCCGTCAATGTTATCTCAACCGATCCCGTCATTCCGATAGATCCCTATGCAACCAACGATGGATGGACTACCGCTCGGACGAGATCTTCGAAGAAGATTTTAGACAACATCCGAACCGCTTCGGTGCGAGCTTCAATTCGTAGTTCGAGACCTGTTAAGCCGGTACTACCACTCGCGATAGAAGAACCACCTCGACAGGAGACAATCGAAGAGAAGAAGAAAATTGACGAAGAAGAGGGGACCGAGACTCCTAAGGCTAGACTCAGGGGCCGCTTATCCTAGGATAGTTGTTTCCGATTCGGGGAGAAATCCCTCGAACCTCCGATTTTGTATGATTATCTCGCTCACTTCGGTGGGATCATATAATGATAAGGGTGATGGCGTTGGCTACGTTTTGATTGTTTCTAACGATTACGTAACTAGCGACAATCCGGGCGTCGATTTCGATACCAACAACAATTCTCAAATCATACAAGATCTCGACGATCAAAATGACGAAGAAGGCATCCATCAAGGAGGCTACGAGAGTTCAACAAGCAACGGATCTATCTCGTGAGTTTCGAGGAGCTCCAGGTTACGATAGAGTTAGAGCCTTCGCATTTGGAAGATAATCCGGAAGAGCCGCTCATTCCGATTCGAGGAGGAGACACCGACAAACTCAACACTAGATTCGAAGAAATTACGAAGTCAACCTAAGAAGTGGAAAAGTTCTACCTCCAAGAATGGGTCCAAAAGACAAAGGAAAGCAGGTGGTTGTTCAAGAAGAACCAACCCCAGCGAAGACATACCCATTCGAGAAGAAGCCGAGACACATGGAGAACAAAGTGGACTACAACGTGCTAGCCCATCTTAGGAAACTACCGGCCAAACTGAGCATCTACGATGCTCTCATCTTATCAAAGGAGATGAGAGAAGCTCTGATCAAGGCCTTACTTGATCCGGAAATTTGCTTAGCTCAAATGGCCGGAGATTCCTTAGATGAGGTTTGCTCGTTAAAGGAACAGACGAGTGTTACCTTCACGTACAATGACCTACTACTTGGGACAGCAGATCACAACCGACCGTTGTACATTTCGAGTTACAATCGGGAAGTTTACGCTCTCCGTAGTATTGGTGGATCCAAGAGCATCAATCAATATAATGAGTCTTCGAACACTAAGCATACTTGGAAATTGATGCTCGTGAGCTCGAGGCCGACAAAATGTTATTAAGAGGATTCAACCGTAAAGGAGAAAGAGCCCTCGGGTCAATAACGCTACCGATGAAGACCGGTGATTTAGCAAAGACAACCGCAAAATTTCATATAATCGATTCGAAACGTCGTTTAACGCTCTTCTGGGCCGACCATGGATACATGAAAACGGGATGGTACCATCATCTCTACATCGGTGCATCAAGTACTACGATGGAGGGGAACAGAGTGCATCAAAGGTGACTTACAACCATTCTCCGTACATGAAATTGGAATCCATGAAGATGCAGACTTATTATGCACCGCCAAAGAAAACAATCTTCTCCGGAGATACCGTAACAAATAAAGCAAAGAAAGTTCGGGACAACGAAGAACCCGAAGTTCTAGTCCAACGATCACTCACCACTCCCTTCCGGCGAGATGGTGAAGGTTTCTCCACAACTCGCATCCGAGGTCGAGGCCGGGGACGAGGCCGTGGTAGAGACACTAGGACGATTGGACGGAAGAAACCAACCATCAATGTTGATTGGGATGATAGTTCGAAGAAGAAAAAGAAATCAAGCAAGAAGCAAGCAACAATAAGTCGAAAGAAGCCGCAATACAAGATCTCCCTCGAAGATGAAAAGAACGAAGAATACAAATCAATGTACGAGAAGATTAACCACTACGTACATGCTACGACCCTAACTCCGATCCATTCTAATAAGATCGAGGGTATGGAGGTCAAAGAGGTACGTAGTGACGGTGCAAAGCCGATCAAATTCTACCGTGGTGCTTCTTCCTCCAAAACCGAAAATAATGTACAATTCGAAGATGTCACTTCATCGAATTAATGGAATTACCTTTTGAGTGGTACTCTCCCCGTGTTCAAAATTTAATTCAACGTGGTTTCTTACCTCGACAATGGACAAAAGGCCAATCACAACATTTTGAAAAGTTATGGAATAACTCCGCCGTCCTCCCAATTCAAAGTATGGACTCGGATTCGGCACGGTAGGGTCGGTTGACGATACTCGAATTTTGCTTGGTTGTCACTTGCAAATCCAATGAAAACTCGCATGGAAACTACGGACGAACTCGAAGATTTACAAATTGAGACGCTCCACCGTAATTCGAAGAAGAAATCAAATCTACAATAGATGAGTTAACTGGAAGTTAACTTGGGTACTAGCGAAGAGCCTAGACTTACCTTTGTTAGCTCCTTACTCAATAAAGAAGACTCCGAAGAAATAATCAAGTTATTAATGGAATTTAAAGATCGTTTTGCTTGGAGCTACGATGAAATGCCGTGATTAGCTCCGCAGGTCGCGATCCATAAGCTAGGAGTGGATCCTCCTTCCGTCCCGTCGACAAGGTCCCGAAGAATGCGTCTGGAAATCGAACAACAAGTCATAGCCGAAGTTAAAAAGCTAATAGACGCTAAATTTGTCCGTGAAGAACAATACCCGACTCGGTTAGCCAATGTGGTGCCGATCGGAAAGAAGAATGGTCGGATCGTAATTTGTGTGGACTTCGGAGATTTAAACAAGGCATGTCCAAAAGATGAATTCCTCTACCGATTCCGAGCTGATGATCGATATTGCTTCGACACATGAAATATTCTCGTTCATGGATGGATCTTCGTGATACAACCGGATAAAAATGGCTCCAGAAGATGAAAAGCTTACAGCATTCGTAACGCCGATCGGAGTATTTTGCTACACGATGATGCCATTCGGATCGAAGAACGCAGGAGCAACTTACCAAAGAGCAATGACAAGAATTTTTGATGATCTCATCCACAATCAAGTCGAGTGCTACGTGGACGATGTCGTCATCAAAAGCAAAGTAAAGGAAAACCACCTGTATGATTTGAGAATTGTTTTCGAACGATTAAGACAATTTAACCTTAAGATGAATCCCTTAAAATGCGTCTTCGGCGTCACCTCCGGGAAATTCTTAGGATTCGTTGTCCGACATCGTGGAATTGAAATCGACCCGGAGAAGATTAAAGCTATCTTAGAAATGCCGCCTCCCAAAACCTTAAAACAACTACGATCTTTTCAAGGGAAGTCGGCATATCTTCGACGCTTTATCTCAAACCCGTCGGTAGGTGTCGACCTTTCTCGGCACTAGTTAAAAAGGACGCCAAATTTATTTGGGAAGAGAAATGCCGGAAGGCCTTCGAAGACATTAAACAATATTTAATGACACCTCCTGTCTTAGCAACCCCGGCCTCGTGTAGCCGCCGATACTTTACACCGCGGCTCTAGACGACTCTCTCGGAGCCCCGTTAGCCTGTGTCAATGATGAGGGTAAAGAAAATGCTCTTTACTACTTAAGCCGTCGTTTACTTCCGACGGAAGTAAGGTATCCCGCAATTGAAAAGCATTGTTTGGCCTCGATCTTCGCCGCTCAAAAGCTCGTGCACTACATGCTTTCTCATAAAGTCAACTTGATTTCGAAGTTTAATCCATTGCAATACTCGATGACTCGTCCAACACTTTCCGGCAGACTTGCCGGATGGTCAATGATATTATTGCAATTCGATATAACTTTCGTGCCTCCGCGTGCCGTAAAGGGACAAGTCTTAGCAGACTTCCTCGCAAAGACACCCTTTGCCGCCGAATCTCCTCTCAATGACGATCTCGCCGATGAACAAATAATGAGCCTAGAAGACCCTGATGATCGACGTTGGGAATTGTATTTCGACGGAGCATCTTCAGCACACAAAGACGAAGAATCGCAAGTGATAGTGCCCGGTAATGCAGGAATCGGGCTAATCTTTATAACACCGGAGCGGGGATGTTAAGATACTCCTACCACTCGACGTAACCGTGTACAAACAACGAAGCGTAATACGAAGCCCTCATAACGGGATTGGAATTAACCATTCAAATGGGGATAACGTACATCAACATCTACGGGGATTCACAGTTAATCATTCAACGGATCGCCGGACAATACAGAATTTTTAAACCAAGACTCGAACAATACTTCCAAGATGCCATACAAACTGTTGGAACAGATTCCAAATGTGACGATCTACAAAATTCCTAGAAAAGAGAATGCTTTAGCAGATGCTTTAGCCCGTCTCGCAAAAGAATTTGCCTGTTTGCAAGATGAATCAGTGGAAGTGTCAGTTCACGGACGTCAGGTCCTATCACAGCTTGACATAGACATGATACACAAATCAGAAGAAGAAAAAGAATCAATGTGCAAGTAGTGACGAAAAACACGGAAGATCTGGCGACAACCATTGATGGACTACCCGCAAACAGAAAGCTACCGGACGATAGGTCGCTAGCCCATCGGATCAAGAAAAGAACTCCGTCCTACGCATTAATAAACAACACATTATACGAAGGTCTTTTCGATCAAATGTGGCTAAGGTGCCTAAGCGGGTCCGAGGCCCGTGAAATTGTTAAAGAGGTGCATTCGGGACTCGTGGCGCTCACCAGTCGGGTCCAAAGATGAAAATGAAAATTAAAAGACTAGGGTACTACCGGCCCTCGATGATGACCGACCGCATGAAAATCGCCAAGAGCCGTCACCAATGCCAAGTGCACGGAGTGGTTCTACACCAACCTCCAAATGTGCTACACCCGACAATTGCGTCGTGGCCGTTTGAATGTTGGGGCACGGATATAGTGGGTCCGATAGAACCACCATCTTCGAAAGGACATCGTTTCATTCTTGCGGCTACGGATTACTTTTCCAAGTGGGCGGCAGCTCCACTTAGAGAAGTGAAAGCACACCACGTGCTACAGCTTTTCAAGAACCAAGTTGTCTACCGTTTCGGAGTGCCGCGCGAGATCATCTCGGATAATGGGTCGGCATTCGAAGCACACAAATCAACAATTTTGTCGAGAGACACGGAATCGACCGGCGATACTCGACAATTTACTACCCAAGAGCAAACGGCCTCGCTGAGGCTTTTAATAAAACTCTCGTTCAAATCTTAAAGAAAACCTTGGACGATAATAAGAGAAATTGGCACGAGAAATTGTTAGAAGCCTTATGGGCCTACCGCACAACCTTCAGAACTCCTACTCAAGCTACACCTTACGCTCTGGTGTATGGGTCCGAGGCAGTGTTACCTTTAGAGGTTCGACTTCCTTCACTCGAATTGCAATTGCAAACAAGATCACGACGGAAGAAAATGCCGAACTACGACTCGAAGAATTAGAAAGCTTGGAAGGGAAAAGACTTACAGCAGCAACGGAATTTAGAACTATACCAAGCTAAGATGGTTCAAGCCCATGACAAACCGGTCCGCCCAAGAACCTTCAAAGTTGGTGATTTAGTTCTCGTTCTCAAGAGACCTATTCTCGCACACCGCAAGATAGGAGGAAAATTTGAACCCACTCGGGAAGGACCGTTCGTGGTTGAAGCGAGTATACTCGGGAGGTTCCTACCGGCTAGTGAATTGCCGTGGAGAACGACATATGCTTCCAATCAACGGACGATACTTGAAAAAGTATTACGCTACCCGATGTTTCGAAGGAATGAATTCTTCATCCCTAAGAAACACGGGTGAAGTAATTACTTATGATTGGGTCCGAACTCAAAATAATAAAATGTGCTAAAATAAATAAAATCATGATAATAAAGTTTTCCTCGTTTTCTTCTTCAAATCAAGATCTCTTTCCGGATCTTATCCTACTTCATTCCCGCTAAATTCGAAAATATAAAAAAAAATCTGAAAAATGACAAACACCAAGTTCACATGAACATTAAATAAACAACAAAATAAAATTTGAACCATTAAAAGATAAACGAAATCAACACAAATCTCAAATTCAATCTTTCCAAATTCCGAATCAAATTTCAATCTTTTCAAACTTCAAAATCAAATTCCATCCTTCCAAACTTCAAAATCAAATTCTCAATCAAATTCCAAATCCACTCTCGATCAAATTTCAAATTGATCTTCCCAAATCTCAAATCAAATTCTCAATCAAATTCCAAATCCAATCTCGATCAAGTTTCAAACTTGATCTTTCCAAATCTTAAATCAAATCTTAAATCAAGTTTCAATCGAGTTCAAACTCATCCTTCCAAGTTTCAAATTTCGATCATTCAATCTTTCCAGACTTCAAGTCTCAATCAAATTCAAACTCGATCTCTATCCAAATCTCAAATCCGATCTTCTAGATCTTACATCAAATTCAAACTTTTGGGTCGAGGATTTTACATCCAAGACTGCACTGCTTTAGGATTCTCTTCCTATTGCACTGAAATACATCAAAATTCAAAACTTTTGGGTCGAGGATTTTACATCCAAGACTGCATCGCTTTAGGATTCTCTTCCTATCGCACTTCGAAATACATCAAAATTCAAATCTTTTGGGTCGAGGATTTTACATCCAAGACCGCACCGCTTTAGGATTCTTTTCCTATCGCACTCGAAATACATCAAAATTCAAAACTTTTGGGTCGAGGATTTTACATCCAAGACTCGCACTCGCTTTAGGATTCTCTTCCTATCGCACCGAAATACATCAAAATTCAAACTCTTTTGGGTCGAGGATTTTACATCCAAGACCGCATCGCTTTAGGATTCTCTTCCTATCGCACTCGAAATACATCAAAATTCAAAACTTTTGGGTCGAGGATTTTACATCCAAGACCGCATCGCTTTAGGATTCTCTTCCTATCGCACCGAAATACATCAAAATTCAAAACTTTTGGGTCGAGGATTTTACATCCAAGACCGCACCGCTTTAGGATTCTCTTCCTATTGCACCGAAATACATCAAAATTCAAAACTTTTGGGTCGAGGATTTTACATCCAAGACTCGCACCGCTTTAGGATTCTCTTCCTATCGCACCGAAATACATCAAAATTCAAACACTTTTGGGTCGAGGATTTTACATCCAAGACCGCACTCGCTTTAGGATCCTCTTCCTATTGCACCGAAATACACCAAAATTCAAACTCTTTTGGGTCGAGGATTTTACATCCAAGACCGCACCGCTTTAGGATCCTTTTCCTATCGCACCGAAATACATCAAAATTCAAACTCCTTTTGGGTCGAGGATTTTACATCCAAGATCGCACTCGCTTTAGGATTCTCTTCCTATCGCACCGAAATACACCAAAATTCAAAACTTTTGGGTCGAGGATTTTACATCCGAGACCGCATTGCTTTAGGATCCTTTTCCTATCGCAACTGAAATACATCAATCAAATTCAAACTCTTTTGGGTCGAGGATTTTACATCCAAGACCGCACCGCTTTAGGATTCTCTTCCTATCGCACCGAAATACATCAAATTCAAATTCAAACTTTTGGGTCGAGGATTTTACATCCAAGATCGCACCGCTTTAGGATTCTCGTTCCTATTGCACTCGAAATACATCAAAATTCAACTTTTGGGTCGAGGATTTTACATCCAAGACCGCACCGCTTTAGGATTCTCTTCCTATCGCACTCGAAATACATCAAATTCAACCTTTGGGTCGAGGATTTTACATCCAAGACCGCATTGCTTTAGGATCATTTCCCTATCGCAATGAAGTACATCACATCAAAATCAAACTCTTGAGGTCGAGGATTTTACATCCAAGACCGCACCGCTTCGAGGATTCTCTTCCTATTGCACTCGAAATACATCAAAATTCAAAACTTTTGGGTCGAGGATTTTACATCCAAGACCGCACTCGCTTTAGGATTCTCTTCCTATTGCACTCGAAATACACCAAAATTCAAACTTTTGAGTCGAGGATTTTACATCCAAGACCGCACTCGCTTTAGGATTCTCTTCCTATCGCACCGAAATACATCATCAAAATTCAACCTTTGGGTCGAGGATTTTACATCCGAGACCGCATCGCTTTAGGATCTTTTCCCTATCGCAATGAAATACATCACATCAAAATCAAACTCTCGAGGTTAAGGATTTTACATCCAACACCGCTTTGCTCCGAGATATCTTCTCATTGCAACGATTCAATCTAATCAATTCAATTTTCTTTCGAGGTCGAAGATGTTACATCTAAAACCTCGTAATTCTAATTTTCATTTCAAATCAAATCCCTCAAATTAATTTCGACAAAACTTCAATCTAAATTGAAACTCCAAACTAAAATTTAAACTCACACATCAAAACATAAATTGAAACAAAATAAAATCTAAATCGAAATTCCCTCAGATCATGTGATTTGGGATTTACCTCCTTTTCCTTTCCCCAGCGAGAGTTCAAGAATCTCCGGTTCCAGAGATATACTTGACACTCCCCAGCAGAAACTCTTCTATTTCGTCCTAAGTTCGTCACTTGGACATCTGTGTTGGTTTTGTTGATCGCTTCGGTCAACACCAATACGCGCGGTGTGCTCCGTCAGCTCACCACACCTATTGGGGGTCCATTTGTTGACCTCATTTTTGATGAGGTCTTCTTTTCTTCTTTTTAGTGCTTAGGATCTAGCCTTCAGGCTTTTCCTCGACTATCTTAGAGGACTAGAATTGGGACCCGCCTTTTAGAAATTCAAACCACTTCTAAACTCCCCGCAAACTCCACAAACTCGACTATAGACCCCTAATCACCTAGAGGGTTGAAATCAAATGTGGAAGTTTAAAGGATGAGTTCCTATAGGACTCTTTGGCCTTAGGATCTGCCTCAGGTGGCCCAGTCCAGTGAAGGGGCTGACATACACTACACTTACACACTACATTTCCACACACTTCCTAAAACCACACCCATACCCAACTTGACCTCCCGACTCATGTAGGTGATTCACATGGATGGTCCTTAACCCCTAAGCCCTCGCAAGAGGGTTAGGAACAACATAGCTGAATGCCTCAAATGAGTCCTTTCATGGCTCATATGGGCTTGAAATGGCTTCATGGCTCAACCAAAATGATTTCACCCCACTCAAATTCACCCAATCTTCAATTTCCCAAATTTTCAATTTTTGACTCCCGGACCCTACACCTACTAAACCTACCCAAAACCCTCGAAATTACCCAAATTTTTGCAAAATTTCCAAATTACCTAAAATTTTCCAAAATCAATCCCAAACACCTCCACATCACTCAAATTGATCATCCATACCCAAAAATACCAAAAATTCCAAGAAAACCTCCCAATACCCTCCAAATAACCCAAAATACCCTTCTTGGCCTAAAAATCCAAAAATTCAAAAAATTCCCAGAAAATTCCAGAAAATTCTAAATATTCCCAATTTCATTTTGTCCAACTACACCATGGGCCAATTTTGTCAATTTACCCTACTTTTGTCAAAACCCCCAAATCGACCCATTTTAACTCAAAGTGGACCTAATGTCAAACCAAACCTACCCAATTGACCCCAATTTTGGTCCAATTCAATTCTAAACTTCAATTCAAAATTCCCAATACCAATTTAGACCAAATCCAAGTCCAATTTGATTGACATTTGGATCCAATTTCACTTTGGGCCTTAAAGCCCAAATTTGGACCCATGACCCAAACTTAGCCCAAACTAACCCAATTCAACTCCAATTAACCCCAAATCTTTTCTAAACCTTCCTTAACATCCTCATAAACAAAACACTAACATGATTTGCCCAAGATTTTGACCCAAACCCCACTCAAATTCAACCCAAAATCAAAAAGCCCAATTTTGACCTAAACCCAAATCTAACCCAAATAGGCCCAAACCTCAAAATTAAAACCCAACCAAAGCCAAAACCTCTTTGAAACACTCCCATAAACATTTCTTAATATTTATTTTACATCAATTTCAACCCTAGCCCAACATTGGCCCAAGTTAGCCCAATTTGACCTACATTGGCCCATTTACCAAATAAACCCAAATTCAACCCAATTCAAGCCCAAACCACCTTAAATCTATTTCAAATTATTCATGAAACATCCCTAAACCAAAACCAACAACTATTTGGCCCAAACTTCTACAAAAATTCCCATCCATGAACACATCCTTAAACTTAAAAGCCCACTTCCCTTAAACCTTCTTAAAAGCCCATTTCCTTCAAAATTCAAAAGCCCAAATCTACCCTAAAGCCCACATGACATCTCCATTTGTCATCCATTTAATTAAATCCATTACCTAAGTCCTAAAATCATCATTGAATTATCCCAAATGAAGCTTCATCCAAATTCCCATCAAATTACCAAAAAATTTCTTAAAACCCTTTTCATGAAACAAATCAACCTTTTCCCAAGCCAAATGAAGCCATGAACAAGCCATTCTCAAGCCACATGAAGCCATGAGGGCTTTGACTTGTCATTAGTCCATTTATGGCAAGAAGAGGGGTTCTTTCTTAAACCTCCTTTAACCTTTTTTACCTTAATCATGTCACACACTAAACCATGTTTAGCCACCTCATCATGGATGGAGACTTCACCACTCCTTCTAAGCCGACCTAAATGATTCCCTCAGCTCAAAATCGAGCTTGGAAGGGTGCACCAAGCCCAAAATGGTGGGTTGACCCAAACCAAGCCAAAGTGAGCCTTCTCCCATTCCATTTAAATCAAACTCCTTTACACATGTCAAACCTCAATTGCCTACACTAAACCCCGCACCCGACCCACTCGACCAAGATGGTGACCATTGCCTGGCCGGCCGGCCACCAGTGCCGCCGGAAAACACCATGGCCGAGAGCTCACATGTGAGCCAACATTGAAATTCTCACTTGCCGAGCCGCCCCATGCCTAGTGGTCACCATGGCCGATCTTCTCCTCACCGCAGCAGCTCGATCCCAAGCCCTAACTCCCTCCGAGAGGCCTTCCACCCTCTCCTATTTAAACTCCACCCTCTCGGCCATGAGCGGAGCCGAAACAAAACCTTAAGGAAACTCGCCAAAATCACTCCGCATCACTCTCTACACATAGAGCACCTGATCCCCACCGAATTCCAGCCCCAATTCCTTCTAGTCGAGCCCAATTTCGAGCTCAAACTTTAGCCCAAAAACCAGGACACTTCTCCACAGGTGAGCCAATTCCCAAATTGATTGGCTCTACACCTTCACCGGACCAAGGGAAGGTGTCCACCATCAAAAGCCCCATCTCCGAGCCACCCAGCTTGCTCCAGCCTCCAAGCTTTGTGATCGGGCTTGGTCGAAATCATATCCGGACAATTCACCGGACCAGGAGACTTCATCCTGGAGCTTGCGGGACCCAATCGAAGGTGCAACAACTCTCGGATCGAAGCCACACTTCTCCGAGCCAAGGTATGAGCTAACTCTCCATCCCGAGCTTCCGGAGATTCTCCATTTCAAATGCCTTAGTTTCAATGCATGTTAGCCGTATAGATGTGTTCGTCTCTTCGAGACGAATCCATAGTAGCATAAGAACATGAAAATCCATCGAGAATCGAGTGAGATCTTAGGGATTTAGTGTGGACGGCTCTCGGGTGAGAACACTTGGGGACGATGAATGGATGTCGTCCATTCGATACACGCGCGCACGGACGGCCGAGATTGCGTCGGACCGAGAGACGGTACGAGAACCGCGGGGCCCGGCCTGCCGACTCGGGTGGCGGCGTCGAATGGGAGCGCGACGCGTGTGCGTTCGGAGTCGCCGAGGTTTCGCCGGCGCCGCGTGGATAAATAGATAAATAGGGTATTTTCCTTATTTATTTAATTCCCTAAACTTCAAAAATCCATATCTTTGTGTAGAAAAATCACAAAAATAAAATAAAAATACCCTCTCGCTCAGGTGAACGTGAGGAGAATAATGTGGAAAAGAAATCATTTAATTTCATTAAGTATTTTATTTTTTATAATTTATTTACTCTCTACATACATTTAATTCTTCATGCATGTATACAATTCACCATGGCATGAGACCATAGGGCTTTTGAAGCCTCCGAACTTGGGAACATTTCCTGAATTTTCCAAGGTCGAGGCCATCTCTCGTGAAAAGTTATTTATTTTTCAAATGCATATTGCTCGTTTTGAGTATTTTAATTCCAAAAATTAGCATGTTGTGAAATAAATTCTAGAAATATTTGGTGATGTTCCTTATGACCGCAGAACTCTAGGAAAAATAGGACTTGAGTTAATTCACTCGCATTAACCCTAATCGGCTTAAACACCCAAAATAGGTCTTTAATTAATTAGAGTTAACCAGGCATCAAATTGACTTGAAATCAATTCTCCACTGACCTTTAGGATCAGAGGAATCCACCATAAAAATTTGAAGTCAATTGGACTTGGTTAACCCCACTAATCGGGTTAATTAAGTCACTTAGCCATTTTAAACTTTAAAAATTCATAACTTTTAAAATACTTTTCAAAAATTCACCAAATTGGTTTTGGAGCCTCTCTGATATCAGGGGAACCTAAGAAAATTAAAATTTCAATTTTCTAAAAAAGTTGATTTTTAATAATATTTTAATATTTTTAATAATTAAAAAATAATAAAAATCACAAAAATAATAAAATTCACCAAAATGTCACATTTTGAATTCTAATCACTTAGGAACAAATCCCACATTTTTCCTAGGTCTATTTAGTGAGATATTGAATTTTAAAGCCCTAGGGTAATTTTAAAATTAAAAAAAATGTATTTTCTAGCATTTTCACTAAAATAATTATTATAAATCATAGAAAAATCAGAAAATTGCAAAATTTGATTCTCTGGTTTCCTTGATATCAGAGAGATTTTTGAAAAATATAAAATTCATTTTTCAACATTTATTTTATTTTAAAATTAATTAACACTCCATAACTCAAAATAATTATAATAAAAAATATATAATTCAAAAAATCACCAAAATTGGTCCAAGTGCTTCTCTGGTCATTAGGAATGTCCCCTAATTTTCTTAAGGGCAGAAACTTTCCTTTGGTCATGTTATCAAATTTTCCTTGAAAATCTCTATTTTCCACCAAAAATAATTATATAAATAAATTAAATACAGAAAAATCACTTTTTCTCCTCTCATGTCTTTATTGACATATGAGTGAAGTCACATAAAAATTTCAAGTTCATTTAAGTTCAATTTAGTGAGTTATGAAATTATTAAGCTTAAAGGGTAAAATGGTAATTAAAATCTTTAATCCTTAATTAAAACTTTAGGTTTAATAAAAAAATCTACAAGTAAAATATTTGATCTTAATCTGATCTGGATGATTGAAATTTAAATAATTAAAGGGTAGAAACCCATTAAATAATTTTAAAATGATTAAACTTTAATTAAATAATGGATTAAATTTGGAAGAATAATAAAATTGGAATTATTAAAATAAGGGATATTTATTAGGAAGAGATTTATTCTTTAATTTAAAAATCCCTAAATTAATCATCTCATTAATATTCAATTTTTAATTAAAATGATAACTCAAATTTAAAATGTTAAAAGACTTAATTAAATTATTAAACTCTTTTGAAATTTCAATTAAAATTAAAAATAAAGTAAATTAAAGATAAATTAAATTAAGATTAAATTAAATTTAACAATTAAATTAAATTAAATTAAATAATTAAATTAAATTAAATTAAACAATTAAATTAAATTAAATTAAATAATTAAATTAAATTAAATTAAAAAATTAAATTAAATTAAATAATTAAATTAAATTAAATTAAATTAAATTAAATTAAATAATTAAATTAAATTAAATCAAATCAAATTAATTAAACATCAAATCAAATTAAATTAAATTAAACTAAATATAAAGCAACTTGAACACTATTCCAAATTTAAACCCTTTAACTTAAATCAAATCATTCGAATACTAATTTACCCTCGAAAGCTTTGATTATTATAACTCCTAAATGAAACATTAAATGAAGTGTTACTTCACTCATAGGATATTCAAATGTCCTAGTTCACCGACCAAATTAATAAAACTTGAAAACCTCGGACGATAGTTCATCGAGCAAATTAATAAAACTTAAAACCTCGGACGATCGATTCATTTATATAATTAAATTCATTTGGACTTAAAACAATCCTAGAAATATTGAAAAGATGTTTAAGATCCTTCTTAAGCACTTTCTCAATATGATAGGATATTTATAAGAACAATTGAATTTGATTATTCTTCGATGAAGAAAATCGTCCTTAAACCAAAGCACAAAGAACCTAGACGTCATAGGAAATGACTACCTATAGTGATTAGGAATTTGGTAGAAAACCATAACCTTTCCCTTAGCTTTACCTAGGAACTTGCTTAAATATTCTAATTGTGTTTTAAGTGTAGCTTGGGATGACGGGAAGACCCTCCAGGTACGCTTTTATTTTATTGCAATTTACATTATTGCAATTTACTTTATTGCAACTACGTTTATTTTCTTGCATGATAAAACAACTGTTGCATGAAAACCCACACCTTTAGGATAGACCCTAAAACTGAAACCAAAATTAAATTAAAAGTCATTGCAAGATAAAATTCACCGCCACAACATTTCAAAATATAAAACAACTCAAAATTTAATCACAAACAGAACACAAAACTACAATTGCAACTAAACTAAAACGTCCTGTTGGATGATCGGGAATACCTCGGATGATGTAACCTACGTGTTGCTAACGGGATTTCCCACGGTCTAAATGAAAGTGTGGAACTCATTCGATTGAGTTTAGCAAATTCATCCGGACTAAGTGAATCCGATAAAAATAATGATGCCGAAGGATGGAACCGTGGGATCTTAACCGGTGTCGTTATAATCAACTTTAAGATTTGTTTTAAATAAAACATAAAAAACACTTGGAAATTAAGATTTTCTCTAAACCAAAACACTTTTCTCAACTCCCGATTTATGATTTCTAAAACTAAACCTCTGCAACAACAAGGAGCTCGGAGCATGGTGGGCAAAGACGACCATCGTCATCAGCGAAACCCGAGTCTACTTCAACAAAACTTTCCTAGAATTAAAACAACCAAGCCATAGGACTTCGAGGTAGCTTGCCTAGTGCAACATAAATCCTCAACTCCTCGTTAGGCATTTGCATTGCAAATTAAGCCCTAACCGGTCTTAGGATTCCGAGGTAGTCGTCCGATACGACAATAAACCCTCACATCTTCTAGTGCTATTTGTTTGATTTTATCATACAAATATAA
>JAKZJZ010001312.1:0-28999 GCA_022702705.1 Papilionanthe hookeriana x Papilionanthe teres
ATCTGCCCTCTTTCCCCATCCCCAAACCAAATCTCCTCTAAGACCAAGAAATCTTGCAATTTCGGCTCATGGGAGTGCACCGTGGTCAAATCAACCCCAAAAAGGAAAAAAATTGCATCTTGGAAGTGGACCAGAGCCTGGACACCACAGCCCTGGCACTTCAGTGCCAAGTCTAGCATCATGGTGCCAGGTCTCTGTCGCCATAAACTGGAGGTAGACTTTTAGGGCTCAGTTTGGACACTCCAAATGCAGTTTTGCTAGCCTAGGCGCCTGGGACTGGCACCTTGGCTCTGCTATGGCCCAAAAATGCTGATTTTTGTGTATATCGTCTGACAAAGGGTTTCTTCGATCTGAAATCCATGAAAACTTGTGTATCACTAGAATATGACCCAATAATTTAGAAATGAATATTTCAGGGTTTCAAACAAGGGTTTTTTGTGCCGACGAGCTGTTGACCTCATTTTTGATGAGGTCTTCCCTTCTTCTTTTTAGTGCTTAGGATCTAGCCTTAGGCTTTTCCTTTGACTATCTTAGAGGACTAGAATTGGGACCCGCCTTTTAGAAATTCAAACCACTTCTAAACTCCCCGCAAACTCCACAAACTTGACTATAGACCCCTAATCACCTAGAGGGTTGAAATCAAATGTGGAAGTTTAAAGGATGAGTTCCTATAGGACTCTTTGGCCTTAGGACTGCCCTGGGTGGCCTGGTCTGGTGAAGGGGCTGACTTACACACACATTACACTTATACACTACACTTACACACTACATTTCCACACACTTCCTAAAACCACACCCATACCCAACTTGACCTCCCGACTCATGTAGGTGATTCACATGGATGGTCCTTAACCCCTAAGCCCTCGGCTAGAGGGTTAGGAACAACATAATGAATGCCTCAAATGAGTCCTTTCATGGCTCATATGGGCTTGAAATGGCTTCATGGCTCAACCAAAATGATTTCTTTCCACCTAAATTCACCCAATCTTCAATTTCCCAAATTTTCAATTTTTGACCCCGGGACCCTACACCTACTAAACCTACCCAAAACCTCGAATTACCCAAATTTTTGCAAAATCTCCAAATTACCTAAAATTTTCCAAAATCAATCCCAAACACCTCCACATCACTCAAATTGATCATCCATACCCAAAAATACCAAAAATTCCAAGAAAACCCCCCAATACCCTCCAAATACCCAAAATACCCTTCTTGGCCTAAAAATCCAAAAATTCAGAAAATTCCCAGAAAATTCCAGAAAATCCCAAATATTCCCAATTTCATTTTGTCCAATTACACCATGGGCCAATTTTGTCAATTTACCCTACTTTTGTCAAAACCCCCAAATTGACCCATTTTAACCCAAAGTGGACCCAATGTCAAACCAAACATACCCAATTGACCCCAATTTTGGTCCAATTCAATTCTAAACTTCAATTCAACATTCCCAATACCAATTTAGACCAAATCCAAGTCCAATTTGATTGACATTTGGATCCAATTTCACTTTGGGCCTTAAAGCCCAAATTTGGACCCATGACCCAAACTTAACCCAAACTCACCCAATTCAACTCCAATTAACCCCAAATCTTTTCTAAAACTTCCTTAACATCCTCATAAACAAAACACTAACATGATTTGCCCAAGATTTTGACCCAAACCCCACTCAAATTCAACCCAAAATCAAAAAGCCCAATTTCGACCTAAACCCAAATCTAACCCAAATAGGCCCAAACCCCAAAATTAAAACCCAACCAGAGCCAAAACCTCTTTGAAACACTCCCATAAACATTTCTTAACATTTATTTTACATCAATTTCAACCCTAGCCCAACATTGGCCCAAGTTAGCCTAATTTGACCTACATTGGCCCATTTACCAAATAAACCCAAATTCAACCCAATTCAAACCCAAACCACCTTAAATCTATTTCAAATTATTCATGAAACATCCCTAAACCAAAACCAACAACTATTTGGCCCAAACTTCTACAAAAATTCCCATCCATGAACACATCCTTAAACTTAAAAGCCCACTTCCCTTAAACCTTCTTAAAAGCCCATTTCCTTCAAAATTCAAAAGCCCAAATCTACCCTAAAGCCCACATGACATCTCCATTTGTCATCCATTTAATTAAATCCATTACCTAAGTCCTAAAATCATCATTGAATTATTCCAAATGAAGCCTCATGCCAAATCACCCCTAAATACCAAAATTTTCCTTAAATCCATTTCCATGAAATCGACTTTACTTTTCCCAAGCCAAATGGAGCCATGGAGCCATGCATAAGCCATATGCAAGCCATGAGAGCCTCTTTACATGTCACCATGCCATTTTGGGCAAAAGGAGGAGGCTCTTTCCTTAATTCCTAAAGGTGATTAACCACTTCCATGTTTCCACTAAACCATGCTTAAGCCTAATTGTGCTTGGATGGTGACTTGACCCTACCGATTATGCCGAGCCAAATCACTTTTCCCTCAGCCAAAACCAGGCCTTGGGTGGTGCACCTAGCCCAAATGGGTGGGTTGACCCATTTAGGTTCAAATCTAGCCATGCCCCATTCCACTTTGGATCAAAGCCTTTACACATGTCCATGGCCAATTGATTGCACAAACCTCCAGCCCTGACCCACCCGACCTCGAGGGTGACCCATGCCTGGCCGGCCGGCCACCGAGCCGCCGGAAAACACCATGGCCGAAAGTTCACATGTGAGCCAACATTGAAATTCTCACTTGCCGAGCCGCCCCATCCCTAGTGGCTACCATGGCCGATCTTCTCCTCACCAGAGCAGGTCGATCCCAAGCCCTAACTCCCCCGGGAGGCCTTCCACCCTCTCCTATTTAAACCCCTCACCCTCTCGGCCAAAGGAGAGCCAAGCACAAACCTTGCCGAAACTCGCCAAAATTGTTCCAAACCCTTCACCATCCTTAGAGCGGCTTGATCCCCAGGTGTCAATTTGCCCTAATCCCCACCAACTGAGCCCAATTTCTCAACCGAAATTCCACCTAAAACCAGGACACTTTGCCACAGGTGAGCCAATCCTCAAATCGATCGGTCCTACACCTTCACTCGGACCAAGAGGAGAAGTTTCCCACCGAAAGCCCCATCTCCGAGCCACCCAGGTTGCTCCAGCCTCCAAGCTTTGTGATCGGCCGTGGTCACTTTCATAGCTAGGCAATTCACCGGACCAGGAGACTTCATCCGGAGCTTGCGGGACCCAATCGAAGGTGCAACAACTCTCAGATTGAAGCCACACTTCTCTGAGCTAAGGTATGAGTTAACTATTCATCCCGAGCTTCTGGAGATTCTCCATTTCAAATTCCTTAGTTTCAATGCATGTTAGCCGTATAGATGTGTTCGTCTCTTCAAGACGAATCCATAGAGCATAAGAACATGAAAATCCATTGAGAATCGAGTGAGATCTTAGGGATTTAGTGTGGACGGCTCTCGGGTGAGAACACTTGGGGACGATGAACGGATGCCGTCCATTCGATACACGCGCGCACGGACGGCCGGGATTGCGTCGGACCAGGAGACGGTACGAGAACCGCGGGGCCCGGGCCGCCGACTCGGATGGCGGCGTCGAATGGGAGCGCGACACGCGGCGTTTCGGAGGCTGCCGAGGTCGACGCGGCGCCGCGTGGATAAATAGAAAATTAGGGTATTTTCTTATTTATTTAATTCCCTAAACTTCAAAAATCCATATCTTTGTGTAGAAAAATCACAAAAATAAAATAAAAATACCCTCTTGCTCGGTGAATAGAGGAGAATAATGTGGAAAAGAAATCATTTAATTTAATTAAGTATTTTATTTTTTATGATTTATTTACTCTCTGCATACATTTAATTCTCCATGCATGTATACAATTCACCATGGCATGAGACCATAGGAGCTTTTGAAGCCTCCGAACTCGGGAACATTCCCCGAATTTTCCAAGGTCGAGGCCATCTCTGTGAAAAGTTATTTATTTTTCAAATGCATGTTGTCTGTTTTGAGTATTTTAATTCCAAAATTAGCATGTTGTGAAATAAATTCTAGAAATATTTGGTGATGTTCCTTATGACCGGAGAACTCTAGGAAAAATAGGACTTGAGTTAATTCACTCGCATTAACCCTAATTGGCTTAAACACCTAAAATAGGTCTTTAATTAATTAGAGTTAACCAGGCATCAAATTGACTTGAAATCAATTCTCCACTGACCTTTAGGATCAGAGGAATCCACCATAAAAATTTGAAGTCAATTGGACTTGGTTAGCCCCACTAATTGGGTTGATTAAGCCACTTAGCCATTTTAAACTTTAAAAATTCATAACTTTTAAAATATTTTTTAAAATTCACCAAATTGGTTTTGGAGCCTCTCTGATATCAGGGGAACCCAAGAAAATTAAAATTTCAATTTTCTAAAAAAGTTGATTTTTAATAATATTTTAATATTTTTAATAATTAAAAAATAATAAAAATCACAAAAATAATAAAATTCACCAAAATGTCACATTTTGAATTTTAATCACTTAGGAACAAATCCCACATTTTTCCTAAGTCTATTTAGTGAGATATTAAATTTTAAAGCCCTAGGGTAATTTTAAAATTAAAAAAATGTATTTTCTAGCATTTTCACTAAAATAATTATTATAAATCATAGAAAAATCAGAAAATTGCAAAATTTGTTTCTCTGGTTTCCTTAATATCAGAGAGATTTTTGAAAAATATAAAATCCATTTTTCAACATTTATCTTATTTTTAAATTAATTAACACTCCAAAACTCAAAATAATTATAATAAATAATAATATAATTCAAAAAATCACCAAAATTGGTCCAAGTGCTTCTCTGGTCATTAGGAATGTCCCCTAATTTTCTTAAGGACAGAAACTTTTCCCTTGGTCATGTTATCAAATTTTCCTTGAAAATCTCTATTTTTCACCAAAAATAATTATATAAATAAATTAAATACAGAAAAATCACATTTTCTCCTCTCATGTCTTTATTGACATATGAGTAAAGTCACATAAAAATTTCAAGTTCATTTGAGTTCAATTTAGTGAGTTATGAAATTATTAAGCTTAAAGGGTAAAATGGTAATTAAAATCTTTAATCCTTAATTAAAACTTTAGGTTTAATAAAAAATCAACAAGTAAAATATTTGATCCTAATCTGATTTGGATGATTGAAATTTAAATAATTAAAGGGTAGAAACCCATTAAATAATTTTAAAATGATTAAACTTTAATTAAATAAATAGATTAAATTTGGAAGAATAATAAAATTGGAATTATTAAAATAAGGGATCTTTATTAGGAAGAGATTTTTTTTCTTTAATTTAAAAAATCCCTAAATTAATTATATCAACTAATACTCAATTTTTAATTAAAATGATAACTCAAATTTAAAATATTAAAAGACTTAATTTCAATTAAAATTTAAAAATAAAGTAAATTAAAGATAAATTAAATTAAGATTAAATTTAAAAATTAAATTAAATTAAATTTAATAATTAAATTAAATTAAATTAAACAATTAAATTAAGTTAATTAAAATTAAATTAAATTAAATAATTAAATTAAATTAAATAATTAAACAATTAAATTAAATTAATTAAAATTAAATTAAATTAAATCAAACAATTAAATTAAATTAAATTAAAATTAAATTAAATTAAATTAAACAATTAAATTAAATTAAATTAAATAATTAAAATTAAATTAAATTAAATTAAATAATTAAATTAAAGTTAAATCAAATCAAATTAATTAAACACCAAGTCAAATTAAATTGAATTATGTTAAACTAAATTAAAACTCAATTAAATTAAGTTAAATTAAATATAACATCACCTAAGACATAAAAGAAATTAAATATAAAACAACTTGAACACTATTCCAAATTTAAACTCTTTAACTTAAACCAAATCATTTGAATACTTAATTTACCCTGAAAGCTTTGATTATTGTAACTCCTAAATGAAACATTAAATGGAGTGTTACTTTACTCATAGGATATTCAAATGTCCTAGTTCAATCGAGCAAGTTAACAAGACTTGAAAACCTCGGACGATCGATTCATTTATATAATTAAATTCATTTGGACTTAAAACAATCACTAGAAATATTGAAAAGATGTTTAAGATCCTTCTTAAGCACTTTCTCAATATGATAGGATATTTATAAGAACAATTGAATTTGATTATTCTTTGATGAAGAAAATCGTCCTTAAACCAAAACACAAAGAACCTAGACGTCATAGGAAATGACTAGCTATAGGATTAGGAATTTGGTAGAAAACCATAACCTTTTCCTTAGCTTTACCTAGGAACTTGCTTAAATATTCTAATTGTGTTTTAAGTGCAGCTTGGGATGACGGGAAGACCCTCCAGGTACGCTTTTATTTTATTGCAATTTACTTTCTTGCAATTTACTTTCTTGCAATTTACTTTCTTGCAATTTACTTTATTGCAAATGCATTTTACTTTTCTTGCATGATAAAACAACAGTTGCATGAAAACCCACACCTTTAGGATAGTCCCTAAAACTAAAACCAAAATTAAGTTAAAAGTCATTGCAAGATAAAATTCACCGCCACAACATTTCAAAATATAAAACAACTCAAAATTTAATCACAAACGAAACACAAAACTACAATTGCAACTAAATTAAAACGTCCCGTTGGATGATCGGGAATACCTCGGATGATGTAACCTACGTGTTGCTAACGGGATTTCCCACGGTCTAAATGAAAGTGTGGAACTCATTCGATTGAGTTTAGCAAATTCATCCGGACTAAGTGAATCCGATAAAAATAATGATGCCGAAGGATGGAACCGTGGGATCTTAACCGGTGTCGTTATAATCAACTTTAAGATTTGTTTTAATTAAAACACAAAAAACACTTGGAAATTAAGATTTTCTCTAAACCAAAACACTTCTCTCATCCCCGATTTATGATTTCTAAAACTAAACCTCTGCAACAACAAGGAGCTCGGAGCATGGTGGGCGAGCATGACCATCGTCATCGGCAAAACCCGAGTCTACATCGACTAAACATTTCTTAGAATTAAATAACTAAACCATAGGACTTCGAGGTAGTTTGCTCTAGTGCAACATAAATCCTCAACCTTTTCGTTAGGCATTTGCATTGCAAATTAAGCCCTAACCGGTCTTAGGATTCCGAGGTAGTCGTCCGATACGATATAAACCCTCACATTTTCTAAAGCTATTTGTTTGATTTTATCATACAAATATAAGCCCTAATTAATTAAGATTGACAAGATTGAAATACTAAATAAACATTAGGACTTTCCTAAATTCAAGCCAAATGATAGGATAGTCGGGAAATTATCGAAGTTCACTTCGAATCAGTGATTTCTCCTACCTTTCTTCCTTTGGATTCACAAAGCAAAATGTTCCAAAATTTGATCCATTCCCTATTGAAACTTCAAAATTCAATCTTTGAAAACCTTAAACTTTGAAATTCTTGAGAGCGAGAATCATTGATTATTATCGAGAGTTTTCTTAGGTGATTCCCGTCACTTAAGATGTAATTAACTATAGGGGCTTGCCCTTATAGGGAATTTTAAAGAACCCGAGTAATATAAACCCCGTTTAATGTTTTCATATCAAGCTGGGGAAACTTGTCGGCTTATAAAATTGGTTCGCGGACCAAACGGATGTCACTAATCTTCTAGTTTATTTAATCAAGCCCCACCATCGAGCAGTGTGTCTATCCTTAGGGATAGATACACGGTTTATGGTGCGGTGCTCGTTTATATAAACTATTTGGGATGTGAGATCGGTTTAATCTCATATCTTAAAACCTTCAAGTTTAAAAATTATTTTCAAAATCAAATACTACTTTTCAAATTATTTATTTTAATTAAATTAAAAATTCGCCGACGATTTACGTTAGGCGACCCCTCTTCAAAATAAAACACGACCTATAAAATAAAAAAATAAGCCGCACAGGATTTACGGCGACTCACGTGGGAATATTCCTCTCTCCATTATAATCAAATAATTTCGCTTTCAAAAATCGGTAGTGTATCCATGTCCCTAATGGATCAAACTACCCTTCTTTCCGTTGGAATACTATGTTCATTTCTATCTTGAACAAGTATAGCCTAACATTCTCTCGGATTTAGGAGCCACTGTTTAGACACCCCTAAACGAGAGAGGTTCCGAGATCCTTTTACCTCATTTCTGAGGTGGGGTGGACCCCCAATAGGTGTTAGTTTAGGAATGATCCTTCGAGTCGGGAAGTCTTGCTTAAGACTTTCTTTTCCTTTCTGAATCGGATTCCTTACCTTCTCTACACCTTTGAACGTTCCGTTCTAAATAAACAAACCCTCTAATAAGTGATTCTTTTAACAAATAATTCCTTCTTATAAATACATGAACAAAGAATGAGTTCGGACTCTTTTCAATTCCTTTCTTTTCGTCCCGAAGAAAAGAAGCATAACTCGAGACCGACAACCGTAATCTACCTCGCGAAATGGAAGCCCCGAAACCGATTTTCTCCTTCACCAACGGATCTGGACTTCGCCGTCTATAAGGATGAGCTCGCCCGACAATGGGGTCATCCGATTTGGACAAGGATTTGAAAATACGAACGTCAAGGTCACCGACGTCTCCTCTTCGCACCGACGAACAAGGTATCCGAAGCCGAGGAACCACCGCTCGAGTTCAACCTTAGGTCGATCCAAGAGTTTCCTCCCCGCAAAGGGTCCCGACTAGGAGGAGCATCGCCGTCCGCAGAGGATCGTTCTCACTACCCCCACCGGTCTAGTTGTTTCGCACCTACCCCGACTTCGCCAAATCAAAGGGGAAAGAAATCCGGAACTATGATAAACCCGTTACCGTGGAGGGTACGGATCTTCCCGTAAGACCTTCCGTCTTCGAAATCGGGTCCAGTTCGAAGATTCCTTCGCCGACAAAGACCCAAAGAAGAAATAGAAATAGAAAGATCGCCGTGGAAGCCGTAGCCGCCGAGATTGCCTTCCTGGAGGAAATTCCGGAGTTGCCGAATATACACCGCTACCGTAATATACACCACCGCTCGACTACATACCACTTTCGGGAGGAAGCAGGTTCCATCCCCTCTCCGCCGCAGAGGATGAAGAGAATGTTCGAAAGATTGCTCGCCACATTACCACGAGCCCGCATACTACAACGATAGCCGCAAGAAAGAACCGAACTACGCCGTTTGCTCGACCGCAAACTTTGGTAGAAAAGCCAAGCAAGGAAGGAAAACCGCCCCGTGTCGGAAATTCTACGAAGGATAGGGCGGGTGCCTGGTCAAATCCCGTCTTGGGCCCCGAGTAGAACCCGCCGTCATGATAGAAAAGCCAAGCAAGAGAATGAAGGCTAGCCCGCCCGTCGTAGTATCGTGGTTACGGATTAGGGAGGATACCACCTTCCGACATTCGGCCGATAGAACATCCGGTCACAGACCTTCTGCTGCTAGAAGGATGGTGTGGCGTCCCACTACGGGCGACTGAGACCGAAACAAGCAGCTCGAGAAAGAAAGTCTCGCCGAGAGGCCGGAATCCGAAGAAAGTGCTACCTGCGATGAAGGGGACTCGTGAAAAAGGACCCGACAACCATCGCATGACAACCACAAAGATACACTGAAAGCTCCACTAGAAGATGCCATGGAAAAGCTGAGAACCGACATCCGACGGTTGGCAAAAGAAAGAGAAGAAAAGTTCGGAGATGAGATCGACTCATCGGAATTCATGGACAACGAATATGCGAGAAATCAACATGGTTGAGACACGAGCTTCATCATCTTCTCGAGGTGCTCCTGCAGCCGCAGAAGAGAGGAGCCGGAACCGATGAAGAGACGGCTTCAGAAAAGGACGACACGATCGCTCAAATGGCGAAGAGGATGGAAGAGATGGCCATAGCTCTAGCCACTCTCCAAAGTCAAGTACAACCACATAGAGAGACACCCCGAAGTCATTCACATCGTAGACGGAGGAAAGGAAATTACATCCGTCAATGGGGATGACCAGTGAAAAAGGATACAACACAAAGTATGATCCCCGAAAAGGATATCAAGAACTTGGTAGAGCAGCGAGTGCGAGAAGCCCTAGCACAATCGAAGAACGGGACATCTATTCGGACGGGTAGACCTTACCGGAAGAATTCGACGCCGTCCAATACCCGAAGGGCTTCGTACCACCTCTCGTTTAAGACCTTCGACGGAACCGGAACCCCCGACGAGCATGTTGCACACTTTCGTGCCGCTTGTTGCAATGCCGGCGGGAGCGATGCGCTACTCTTCCGACAGTTCGTTAGCGATCCGTCGGGAATCGCCTTCGACCGGTATGCGGAATTACCCAACGGATCCGCGAAGACATTCTCGTAGCTAGAGAGCCTCTTCATTAAGCGATTTGTCGGAGCTCGGCACCACATCACTATAGGTGATTTAGTGGTAGAGAAACAAAGGCCGAATGAAACTCTAGTGGATTACATACTTCGATGGAGAAATTTAAGTATGAAGTGTGAACCACAACTGCAAGAACAACATGCGATCGGCATCTTGCTTAAAAGCATTCACGGCCCGATAGCACTTCTCCTCAAGGGATTCACTATTAAGACTTTTGAGAAGTTGTTAAGCAAGGCCGGAAGCTTGCAAGAAGAGGCGAAGCAATTAAGTTTTGCCGACAAGACGGACAAGCGAAGCCGGTGAAGACTTTCGAAAAGAAATGCGGGGTCGTTGCAGCGGTTGACAAAGGCAAACAACCGATGCAAATACCACCGTAACGGCCGCAAGCAACCACAACAAAATTACCGAGCAACCCCGGTCCAGCTATCGGTCGTCTCCGCAAGATGAACAACCATCTCGTCCGCAACGTACATCGAGGGAGCTTCGAGCGAGAGAATATCCGTTCAAAAATGAAGCAAGTGCAAAGATGTTCCGTAGCTTAATGAAAACTCCAGATTTCCAGCTGCCAGAGCCCAAAAGACCAGAGGAAGTCAACAAGAAAGGTGATCCCAACTTTTGCCCCTACCATCGAATGCTTGGGCACAAGATAGAAAGATCGCATTACCTTCAAAAGTTGGCTCAACGACAACCTTCGGAAAGGAAATATAACAATCCCGAAGGAGTACATGAAGGAACCCCGAAAGGAGGTTCCGTCAATGTTATCTCAACCGATCCCGTCATTCCGATAGATCCCTATGCAACCGACGATGGATGGACTACCGCTCGGACGAGATCTTCGAAGAAGATTTTAGACAACATCCGAACCGCTTCGGTGCGAGCTTCAATTCGGAGTTCGAGACCCGTTAAGCCGGTATTATCACTTGCGATGGAGGAACCACCTCGACGGGAGAAAATCGAAGAGAAGAAGAAAATTGACGAAGAAGAGGGACCGAGACTCCTAAGGCTAGACTAGGGGCCGCTTATCCTAGGATAGTTGTTTCCGATTCGGGGGAGAAATCCCTCGAACCTCCGATTTTGTATGATTATCCGCTCACTTCGGTGGGATCATATAATGATAAGGGTGATGGCGTTGGCTACGTTTTGGCTCGTTTCTAACGATTACGTAACTAGCGACAATCCGGGCGTCGATTTCGATACCAACAACAATTCTCAAATCATACATGATCTCGACGATCAAAATGACGAAGAAGGCATCCATCGAGGAGGCTACGAGAGTTCAACAAGCAACGGATCTATCCGTGAGTTTCGAGGAGCTCCGGTTACAATAGAGTTAGAGCCTTCGATTTGGAAGATAATCCGGAAGAGCCGATCATTCCGATTCGGGAGGAGACACCGACAAACTCAATACTAGATTCGAAGAAATTACGAAGTCAACCTAAGAAGTGGAAAGGTTCTACCTCCGAGAATGGGTCCAAAAGACAAAGGAAAGCGGTGGTTGTTCAAGAAGAACCAACCCCGGCAGAAGACATACCCATTCGAGAAGAAGCCGAGACACAGGAGAACAAAGTGGACTACAACGTGCTAGCCCATCTTAGGAAACTACCGACCAAGCCGAGCATCTACGATGCTCTCATCTTATCAAAGGAGATGAGAGAGGCTCGATCAAGGCCTTACTTGATCCGGAAATTTGCTTAGCTCGAATGGCCGGAGATTCCTTGGATGAGGTTTGCTCGTTAAAGGAACGACGAGGTGTTACCTTCACGTACAATGACCTACTACTGGGACGCAGATCACAACCGACCGTTGTACATTTCGGTTACTAATTGGAAAGTTTACGCTCTCCGGAGTATTGGTGGATCCAGGAGCATCAATCAATATAATGAGTCTTCGAACACTAGCATACTTGGAAATTGATGCTCGTGAGCTCGAGGCCGACAAAATGTTATTAAGAGGATTCAACCGTAAAGGAGAAAGAGCCCTCGGGTCAATAACGCTACCGATGAAGACCGGTGATTTAGCAAAGACAATCGCAAAATTTCATATAATCGATTCGAAACGTCGTTCAACGCTCTACTCAGGCCGACCATGGATACATGAAAACAGGATGGTACCATCATCTCTACATCGGTGCATCAAATATTACGATGGAGGGGAACGAGTGCATCAAAGGAGACTTACAACCATTCTCCGTACATGAAATTGGAATCCATGAAGATGCGACTTATTATGCACCGCCAAAGAAAACAATCTTCTCCGGAGATACCGTAACAAATGAAGCAAAGAAAGTTCGGGACAACGAAGAACCCGAAGTTCTAGTCCAACGATCACTCACCACTCCCTTCCGGCGAGATGGTGAAGGTTTCTCCACAACTCGCATCCGAGGTCGAGGCCGGGGACGAGGCCGTGGTAGAGACACTAGGACAATTGGACGGAAGAAACCAGCCATCAATGTTGATTGGGAAGATAGTTACGAAGAGGAAAAAGAAATCAAGCAAGAAGCGAGAACAATAAGTCGAAAGAAGCCGCAATACAAGATCTCCTCGAAGATGAAAAGAACGAAGAATACAAATCGATGTACGAGAAGATTAACCACTACGTACATACTATGACCCTAACTCCGATCCATTCTAATAAGATCGAGGGTATGGAGGTCAAAGAGGTACGTAGTGACGGTGCAAAGCCGATCAAATTCTACCGTGGTGCTTCTTCCTCCAAAACCGAAAATAATGTACAATTCGAAGATGTCACTTCATCGGAATTAATGGAATTACCTTTTGAGTGGTACTCTCCCTGTGTTCAAAATTTAATTCAACGTGGTTTCTTACCTCGACAATGGACAAAAGGCCAATCACAACATTTTGAAAAGTTATGGAATAACTCCGGCCGTCCTCCCAATTCAAAGTATGGACTCGGATTCGGCACGGTAGGGTCGGCTGACGATACTGAATTTTGCTTGGTTGTCACTTGCAAATCCAATGAAAACTGCATGGAAACTACAGACGAACTCGAAGATTTACAAATTGGAGACGCTCCACCAGAATTCGAAGAAGAAATTAAATCCACAATAGATGAGTTAATGGAAGTTAACTTAGGTACTAGCGAAGAGCCTAGACCTACCTTTGTTAGCTCCTTACTCAACAAAGAAGACTCCGAAGAAATAATCAAGTTATTAATGGAATTTAAAGATCTGTTTTGCTTGGAGCTACGATGAAATGCCGGGATTAGCCCCGCAGGTTGCAGTCCATAAGCTAGGAGTGGATCCTACTTCGTTCCGAGTTAGACAAGGTCCCGGAAGAATGCGTCTGGAAATCGAACAACAAGTCATAGCCGAAGTTAAAAAGCTAATAGACGCTAAATTTGTCCGTGAAGAACAATACCCGACTCAGCTAGCCAACGTAGTGCCGATCGAAAGAAGAATGGTCGGATCGAATTTGTGTGGACTTCGGAGATTTAAACAAGGCATGTCCAAAAGATGAATTCCCTCTACCGATCCCAGAATCGATGATCGATATTGCTTCGACACATGAAATATTCTCATTCATGGATGGATCTTCAGGATACAACCGGATAAAAATGGCTCCGTAAGATGAAAAGCTTACGAGCATTCGTAACGCCGATCGGAGTATTTTGCTACACGGTGATGCCATTCGGATCGAAGAACGCAGGAGCAACCTACCAAAGAGCAATGACAAGAATTTTTGATGATCTCATCCACAATCAAGTCGAATGCTACGTGGACGATGTCGTCATCAAAAGCAAAGTAAAGGAAAACCACTCGTATGATTTGAGAATTGTTTTCGAACGATTAAGACAATTTAACCTTAAGATGAATCCCTTAAAATGCGCCTTCGGCGTCACCTCCGGAAATTCTTAGGATTCGTTGTCCGACATCGTGGAATTGAAATCGACCCGGAGAAGATTAAAGCCATCTTAGAAATGCCGCCTCCCAAAACCTTAAAACAATTACGATCTTTTCAAGGGAAGCCGGCATATCTTCGACGCTTTATATCAAACCCGTCGAGTAGGTGTCAGCCTTTCTCGACACTAGTTAAAAAGGACGCCAAATTTATTTGGGAAGAGAAATGCCGAAGGCCTTCGAAGACATTAAACAATATTTAATGACACCTCCCGTCTTAGCAGCCCTAGGTCTCGGTGTAGACCGTCGATACTTTACACCGCGGCTCTAGACGACTCCCTCGAGCCCCGTTAGCCTGTGTCAATGATGAGGGTAAAGAAAATGCTCTTTACTACTTAAGTCGTCGTTTACTTCCGACGGAGGTAAGGTATCCCGCAATTGAAAAGCATTGTTTGGCCCCGATCTTCGCCGCTCAAAAGCTCGAGCATTACATGCTTTCTCATAAGGTCAACCCGATCTCGAAGTTTAATCCATTGCAATACTTGATGACTCGTCCAACACTTTCCAGCGGACTTGCCGGATGGTCAATGATATTATTGCAATTCGATATAACTTTCGTGCCTCTCGCGTGCCGTAAAGGGACAAGTCTTAGCGGACTTCCTCGCAAAGCACACCCTTTGCCGGCCGAATCTCCTCTCAATGACGATCCGCCGGATGAACAAATAATGAACCTAGAAGACCCTGATGACCGACGTTGGGAATTATATTTCGACGGAGCATCTTCAGCACACAAAGACGAAGAATCGCAAGTGATAGTGCCCGTAAGGCGAGAATCGGGCTAATCTTTATAACACCGGAGCGGGGATGTTAAGATACTCCTACCACTTAACAACCGTGTACAAACAACGAAGCAGAGTACGAAGCCCTCATAACAGGATTGGAATTAACTATTCAAATGGGGATAACAGACATCAACATCTACAGGGATTCGCAGTTAATCATTCAACAGATCGCCGGACAATACAGAATTTTTAAACCAAGACTCGAACAATACTTCCAAGTATGCCATACAAATTGTTGGAACAAATTCCAAATGTGACAATCTACAAAATTCCTAGAAAAGAAAATGCTTTAGCGAGATGCTTTAGCACTGTCTCGCAAAAGAATTTGCCTGTTTGCGAGATGAATCGATGGAAGTGTCGGTTCACGGACGTCGGGTCCTATCACGACTCGACATGGACACGATACACAAATCGAAGAAGAAAAAGAATCGATATGAAGCAGTGACGTGAAAACACGGAAGATCGGCGACGGCCATCGATGACTACTCGCAAACGAGAAAACTACCGGACGATAGGTCGCTGCCCATCGGATCAAGAAAAGAACTCGTCCTACGCATTAATAAACAACACATTATACGGAAGATCTTTTGATCAAATGTGGCTAAGGTGCCTAAGCGGGTCCGAGGCCCGTGAAATTGTTAAAGAGGTGCATTCGGGACTGCAGTGGCGCTCACCGATCGGGTCCGAAGATGAAAATGAAAATTAAAAGACTAGGGTACTACCGGCCCTCGATGATGACCGACCGCATGAAAATCGCCAAGAGCCGTCACCAATGCCAAGTGCACGGAGTGGTTCTACACCAACCTCCAAATGTGCTACACCCGACAATTGCGTCGTGGCCATTCGAATGTTGGGGCACGTATATAGTGGGTCCGATGGAACCACCATCTTCAAAAGGACATCGTTTCATTCTTGCGACTACAGATTACTTTTCCAGTGGGCGAGCAGTTCCACTTAGAGAAGTGAAAGCACACCACGTGCTACAGCTTTTCAAGAACCAAGTTGTCTACCGTTTCGGAGTGCCGCGCGAGATCATCTCGGATAATGGGTCGACATTCGAAGCACACAAATCAACAATTTTGTCGGGAGACACGGAATCGACTGGCGATACTCAACAATTTACTACCCAAGAGCAAACGGCCTCGCTGAGGCTTTTAATAAAACTCTCGTTCAAATCTTAAAGAAAACCTTGGATGATAATAAGAGAAATTGGCACGAGAAATTGTTAGAAGCCTTATGGGCCTACCGGACAACCTTCGAACTCCTACTCAAGCTACACCTTACGCTCCGGTGTATGGGTCCGAGGCGAGTGTTACCTTTAGAGGTTCAGCTTCCTTCACTCGAATTGCGATTGCAAACAAGATCACGACGAAGAAAACGCCGTACTACGACTCGAAGAATTAGAAAGCTTGGAAGGAAAAGACTTGCAGCGCAACGGAATTTAGAACTATACCAAGCTAAGATGGTTCAAACCCATGACAACCGGGTCCGCCCAAGAACCTTCAAAGTTGGTGATTTAGTTCTCGTTCTCAAGAGACCTATTCTTGCACACCGCAAGATAGGAGGAAAATTTGAACCCACTTGGGAAGGACCGTTTGTGGTTGAAGCAAGTATACTCGGGAGGTTCCTACCAGCTAGTGAATTGCCGTGGAGAACGACATATGCTTCCAATCAACGGACGATACTTGAAAAAATATTACGCTACTCGATGTTTCGAAGGAATGAATTCTTCATCCCTAAGAAACACGGGTGAAGTAATTACTTATGATTGGGTCCGAACTCAAAAATAAAATGTGCTAAAATAAATAAAATCATGATAATAAAGTTTTCCTCGTTTTCTTCTCCAAATCAAGATCTCTTTCCGGATCTTATCCTACTTCATTCCCGTTAAATTCGAAAAATATAAAAAAAAAATCTGAAAAATGACAAACACCAAGTTCACATGAACATTAAATAAACAACAAAATAAAATTTGAACCATTAAAAGATAAACGAAATCAACACAAATCTCAAATTCAATCTTTCCAAATTCCGAATCAAATTTCAATCTTTTCAAACTTCAAAATCAAATTCTATCCTTCCAAACTTCCAAATCAAATCTCAATCAAATTCCATCTCTTACAAATTTCAAATCAAATTCTCAATCAAAATCTAAATCCAATCTCGATCAAGTTTCAAACTTGATCTTTCAAATTTCAAATCAAATCTTAAATCAAATTTCAATCGAGTTCAAACTCATCCTTCCAAATCTCAAATTCAATCTTTCCGAGTTTCAAGTCTCAAAATCAAATTCAAATTCAAACCTTTGGGTCGAGGATTTTACATCCAAGATCCGATCGTTCTAGGATTCTCTTCCTATCTCAATCGAAATACATCAAAATTCAAATCTTTTGGGTCGAGGATTTTACATCCAAGACCGCACCGCTTTAGGATTCTCTTCCTATCGCACCGAAATACATCAAAATTCAAAACTTTCGAGTCGAGGATTTTACATCCAAGACCGCATTGCTTTAGGATTCTCTTCCTATCGCACCGAAATACATCAAAATTCAAAACTTTTGGGTCGAGGATTTTACATCCAAGATCGCACCGCTTTAGGATTCTCTTCCTATCGCACCGAAATACATCAAAATTCAAAACTTTTGGGTCGAGGATTTTACATCCAAGATCGCATCGCTTTAGGATTCTCTTCCTATCGCACCGAAATACATCGAAATTCAAAACTTTTGGGTCGAGGATTTTACATCCAAGACTCGCACTCGCTTTAGGATTCTCTTCCTATCGTACCGAAATACATCAAAATTCAAACTTTTGGGTCGAGGATTTTACATCCAAGACTCGCATCGCTATAGGATTCTCTTCCTATCGCACCGAAATACATCAAAATTCAAACTTTTGAGTCGAGGATTTTACATCCAAGATCGCACTCGCTTTAGGATTCTCTTCCTATCGCACCGAAATACATCAAAATTCAAAACTTTTGGGTCGAGGATTTTACATCCAAGATCGCACTCGCTTTAGGATTCTCTTCCTATTGCACCGAAATACATCAAAATTCAAATCCTTTGGGTCGAGGATTTTACATCCAAGATCGCATTGCTTTAGGATCATTTCCTATCGCAATGAAGTACATCACATCAAAAATCAAACTCTTGAGGTCGAGGATTTTACATCCAAGATCGCACTCGCTTTAGGATTCTCTTCCTATCGCACCGAAATACATCAAAATTCAAACTTTTGAGTCGAGGATTTTACATCCAAGACCGCATCGCTTTAGGATTCTCTTCCTATCGCACTGAAATACATCAAAATTCAAGCTTTTGAGTCGAGGATTTTACATCCAAGACTCGCACTCGCTTTAGGATTCTCTTCCTATCGTACCGAAATACATCAAAATTTAACCTTTGGGTCGAGGATTTTACATCCGAGACCGCATCGCTTTAGGATCTTTTCCCTATCGCAATGAAATACATCACATCAAAATCAAACTCTCGAGGTTAAGGATTTTACATCCAACACCACTTTGCTTCTGAGATATCTTCTCGTTGCAACGATTCAATCTAATCAATTCAATTTTCTTTCGAGGTTGGAGATGTTACATCTAAAACCTCAAAATTCCAATTTTCATTTCAAATCAAATCCCTCAAATTAATTTTGACAAAACTTCAATCTAAATTGAAACTCCAAACTAAAATTTAAACTCACACATCAAAACATAAATTGAAACAAAATAAAATCTAAATCAAAATTCCCTCGCATCATGTGATTTGGGATTCACCTCCTTTTCCTTTCCCCGGCGAGAGTTCAAGAATCTCCGGTTCCGGAGATATACTCGACACTCCCCAGCAGAAACTCTTCTACTTCGTCCTAAGTTCGTCACTTGGACATCCGTGTTGGTTTTGTTGATCGCTTCGGCCAACACCAATACGCGCGGTGTGCTCCGTCAGCTCACCACACCTATTGGGGTCCATTTGTTGACCTCATTTTTGATGAGGTCTTCCTTTCTTCTTTTTAGTGCTTAGGATCTAGCCTTAGGCTTTTCCTTTCGACTATCTTAGAGGACTAGAATCGGGACCCGCCTTTTAGAAATTCAAACCACTTCTAAACTCCCGCAAACTCCACAAACTTGACTATAGACCCCTAATCACCTAGAGGGTTGAAATCAAATATGGAAGTTTAAAGGATGAGTTCCTATAGGACTCTTCGGCCTTAGGATCGCCTCAGGTGGCCCGGTCCGATGAAGGGGTCGACTTACACACACATTACACTTATACACTACACTTACACACTACATTTCCACACACTTCCTAAAACCACACCCATACCCAACTTGACCTCCCGACTCATGTAGGTGATTCACATGGATGGTCCTTAACCCCTAAGCCCTCGCTAAGAGGGTTAGGAACAACATAATGAATGCCTCAAATGAGTCCTTTCATGGCTCATATGGGCTTGAAATGGCTTCATGGCTCAACCAAAATGATTTCACCCCACCCAAATTCACCCAATCTTCAATTTCCCAAATTTTCAATTTTTGACCCCGGGACCCTACACCTACTAAACCTACCCAAAACCCTCGAATTACCCAAATTTTTGCAAAATCTCCAAATTACCTAAAATTTTCCAAAATCAATCCCAAACACCTCCACATCACTCAAATTGATCATCCATACCCAAAAATACCAAAAATTCCAAAAATACCCCCCAATACCCTCCAAATACCCAAAATACCCTTCTTGGCCTAAAAATCCAAAAATTCAGAAAATTCCCAGAAAATTCCAGAAAATCCCAAATATTCCCAATTTCATTTTGTCCAACTACACCATGGGCCAATTTTGTCAATTTACCCTACTTTTGTCAAAACCCCCAAATCGACCCATTTTAACCCAAAGTGGACCCAATGTCAAACCAAACATACCCAATTGACCCCAATTTTGGTCCAATTCAATTCTAAACTTCAATTCAACATTCCCAATACCAATTTAGACCAAATCCAAGTCCAATTTGATTGACATTTGGATCCAATTTCACTTTGGGCCTTAAAGCCCAAATTTGGACCCATGACCCAAACTCAGCCCAAACTAACCCAATTCAACTCCAATTAACCCCAAATCTTTTCTAAACCTTCCTTAACATCCTCATAAACAAAACACTAACATGATTTGCCCAAGATTTTGACCCAAACCCCACTCAAATTCAACCCAAAATCAAAAAGCCCAATTTCGACCTAAACCCAAATCTAACCCAAATAGGCCCAAACCCCAAAATTAAAACCCAACCAAAGCCAAAACCTTTTTGAAACACTCCCATAAACATTTCTTAATATTTATTTTACATCAATTTCAACCCTAGCCCAACATTGGCCCAAGTTAGCCCAATTCGACCTACATTGGCCCATTCACCAAAAGAATTCAAATCCAACCCAATTCAAGTCCAAACTACCCCAAATTTGCTTCAAGTCACTCATGACACATCCATGAGCTAAACCCAATAATTATTTGGCCCAACCTCTTTACAAAATTTCATCCCAAAATCCATTTTAAAATTCAAGAGCCCACTTTCCTAATCCATCTTAAAAGCCCATCTAAAACCCTTTCAAAAAAAAGCCCAAAATTCTTCCAAGGCCCATATGACATTTCCCCTCATCATACTTTCAATTAAAATCATCCCTAAGTCCTAAATTCATCATCAAATAATTCCAAATCAAGCCTCATGCCAAATCACCCCTAAATACCAAAATTTTCCTTAAATCCATTTCCATGAAATTGACTTTACTTTTCCCAAGCCAAATGGAGCCATGGAGCCATGCATAAGCCATATGCAAGCCATGAGAGCCTCTTTACATGTCACCATGCCATTTTGGGCAAAAGGAGGAGGCTCTTTCCTTAACTCCTAAAGGTGGTTAACCACTTACATGATTCCACTAAACCATGCTTAAGCCTAATCGTACTTGGATTGTGACTTGACCCCACTAATCAAGCCGATCCAAATCACTTTCTCCTCAGCCTAAACCAGGCCTTGGGTGGTGCACCTAGCCCAAATGGGTGGGTTGACCCATTTAGGTCCAAATCTAGCCATGCCCCATTCCACTTTGGATCAAAGCCTTTACACATGTCCATGGCCAATTGATTGCACAAACCTCCAGCCCCCGACCCACCTGACCTCGAGGGTGACCCATGCTCGGCCGGCCGGCCACCAGGCCGCCGGAAAACACCATGGCCGAGAGCTCACATGTGAGCCAACATTGAAATTCTCACTTGCCGAGCCGCCCCATCCCTAGTGGTCACCATGGCCGATCTTCTCCTCACTGGAGCAATCGATCCCAAGCCCTAACTCTCCCCGGAGGCCCCCAGCCTACTCTATTTAAACTCCACCCCTCTCGGCCATGAGAGGAGCCAAGCACAAACCTTGCCGAAACTCGCCAAAATTGTTCCAAACCCTTCACCATCCTTAGAGCGCTTGATCCCCAGGTGTCAATTTGCCCTAATCCCTACCAACGCAGCCCAATTTCTCAACCGAAATTCCACCCAAAACCAGGACACTTTGCCACAGTGAGCCAATCCTCAAATCGACCGGTCCTACACCTTCACCTGGACCAAGAGGAGAAGTTTCCCACCGAAAGCCCCATCTCCAGAGCCACCTAGCTTGCTCCAGCCTCCAAGCTTTGTGATCGGCCGTGGTCACTTTCATAGCTGAGCAATTCACCGGACCGGGAGACTTCATCCGGAGCTTGCTGGGACCCAATCGAAGGTGCAACAACTCTCGGATTGAAGCCACACTTCTCCGAGCTAAGGTATGAGTTAACTATTCATCCCGAGCTTCGAAGATTCTCCATTTCAAATGCCTTAGTTTCAATGCATGTTAGCCGTATAGATGTGTTCGTCTCTTCAAGACGAATCCATAGAGCATAAGAACATGAAAATCCATCGAGAATCGAGTGAGATCTTAAGGATTTAGTGTGGACGGCTCTCGGGTGAGAACACTTGGGGACGATGAACGGATGCCGTCCATTCGATACACGCGCGCACGGACGGCCGGGATTGCGTCGGACCGGAGACGGTACGAGAACCGCGGGGCCCGGCCGCCGACTCGGATGGCGGCGTCGAATGGGAGCGCGACGCGCGTGCGTTCGGAGGCCGCCGAGGTCGACGCGGCGCCGCGTGGATAAATAGAAAATTAGGGTATTTTTCTATTTATTTAATTCCCTAAACTTCAAAAATTCATATCTCTGTGTAGAAAAATCACAAAAATAAAATAAAAATACCCTCTCGCTCGGTGAATGGAGGAGAATAATGTAGAAAAGAAATCATTTAATTTAATTAAGTATTTTATTTTTTATAATTTATTTACTCTCTGCATACATTTGATTCTCCATGCATGTATACAATTCACCATGGCATGAGACCATAGGGCTTTGAAGCCTCCGAACTCGGGAACATTCCCCGAATTTTCCAAGGTCGAGGCCATCTCGTGAAAAGTTATTTATTTTTCAAATGCATGTTGCTGTTTTGAGTATTTTAATTCCAAAAATTAGCATGTTGTGAAATAAATTCTAGAAATATTTGGTGATGTTCCTTACGACCGAGAGAAATCTAGGAAAAATAGGACTCGAGTTAATTCACTCGGATTAACCCTAATCGGCTTAAACACCTAAAATAGGTCTTTAATTAATTAGAGTTCACCAAGTATCAAATTGACTTGAAATCAATTCTCCACTGACCTTTAGGATCAGAGGAATCCACCATAAAAATTTGAAGTCAATTGGACTTGGTTAGCCCCACTAATTGGGTTGATTAAGTCACTTAGCCATTTTAAACTTTAAAAATTCATAACTTTTAAAATACCTTTTAAAAATTCACCAAATTGGTTTTGGAGCCTCTCTGATGTCAGGGAATCTAAGAAAATTAAAATTTCAATTTTCTAAAAAAGTTGATTTTTAATAATATTTTAATATTTTTAATAATTAAAAAATAATAAAAATCACAAAAATAATAAAATTCACCAAAATGTCATATTTTGAATTTTAATCACTTAGGAACAAATCCCACATTTTTCCTAAGTCTATTTAGTGAGATATTAAATTTTAAAGCCCTAGGGTAATTTTAAAATTAAAAAAATGTATTTTCTAGCATTTTCACTAAAATAATGATTATAAATCATAGAAAAATCAGAAAATTGCAAAATTTGATTCTCTGGTTTCCTTGATATCAGAGAGATTTTTGAAAAATATAAAATCCATTTTTCAACATTTATCTTATTTTTAAATTAATTAACACTCCAAAACTCAAAATAATTATAATAAAAATAATATAATTCAAAAAAATCACCAAAATTGGTCCAAGTGCTTCTCTGGTCATTAGGAATGTCCCCTAATTTTCTTAAGGACAGAAACTTTTCCCTTGGTCATGTTATCAAATTTTCCTTGAAAATCTCTATTTTCCACCAAAAATAATTATATAAATAAATTAAATACAGAAAAATCACATTTTCTCCTCTCATGTCTTTATTGACATATGAGTGAAGTCACATAAAAATTTCAAGTTCATTTGAGTTCAATTTAGTGAGTTATGAAATTATTAAGCTTAAAGGGTAAAATGGTAATTAAAATCTTTAATCCTTAATTAAAACTTTAGGTTTAATAAAAAATCAACAAGTAAAATATTTGATCCTAATCTGATTTGGATGATTGAAATTTAAATAATTAAAGGGTAGAAACCCATTAAATAATTTTAAAATGATTAAACTTTAATTAAATAATAGATTAAATTTGGAAGAATAATAAAATTGGAATTATTAAAATAAGGGATCTTTATTAGGAAGAGATTTATTCTTTAATTTAAAAATCCCTAAATTAATTATATCAACTAATACTCAATTTTTAATTAAAATGATAACTCAAATTTAAAATATTAAAAGACTTAATTAAATTATTAAAATCTTTGAAATTTCAATTAAAATTAAAAATAAAGTAAATTAAAGATAAATTAAATTAAGATTAAATTAAATTTAATAATTAAATTAAATTAAATTAAACAATTAAATTAAATTAATTAAAATTAAATTAAATTAAATTAAACAATTAAATTAAATTAATTAAAATTAAATTAAATTAAATTAAATAATTAAATTAAATTAAATTAAATAATTAAATTAAATTAAACTAAAAAATTAAATTAAATTAAATAATTAAATTAAATTAAATTAAATTAAATTAAATTAAATAATTAAATTAAATTAAATAATTAAATTAAATTAAATCAAATCAAATTAATTAAACACCAAATCAAATTAAATTGAACTATGTCAAACTAAATTAAAACTCAATTAAATTAAGTTAAATTAAATATAACATCACCTAAGACATAAAAGAAATTAAATATAAAACAACTTGAACGCTATTCCAAATTTAAACTCTTTAACTTAAACCAAATCATTTGAATACTAACTTACCCTCGAAAGCTTTAGTTATTATAACTCCTAAATAAAACATTAAATGAAGTGTCACTTCACTCATAGGATATTCAAATGTCCTAGTTCACCGAGCAAGTTAACAAAACTTGAAATTCTTGGACGATGAATTCATTTGTATAATTAAATTCATTTGAACTTAAAACAATCTCGAAATATCGAAAAGATGTTTAAGATTCTTCTTAAGCACTTCCTCAATATGATAGGATATTTATAAGAACAATTGGACTTAATTGTTCTTTGATGAAGAAAATCGTCCTTAAACCAAAACCCAAAGAACCTAGACGTCATAGGAGATGACTAGCTATAGGATTAGGAATTTGGTAGAAAACCATAACCTTTCCCTTAGCTTTACCTAGGAACTTGCTTAAATATTCTAATTGTGTTTTAAGTGCAGCTTGGGATGACGGGAAGACCCTCCAGTACGCTTTTACTTTATTGCAATTTACTTTCTTGCAATTTACTTTCTTGCAATTTACTTTATTGCAAATGCATTTTACTTTTCTTGCATGATAAAACAACCGTTGCATGAAAACCCACACCTTTAGGATAGTCCCTAAAACTAAAACCAAAACTAAGTTAAAAGTCATTGCAAGATAAAATTCACCGCCACAACATTTCAAAAGATAAAACAACTCAAAATTTAATCACAAACGAACACAAAACTACAATTGCAACTAAATTAAAACGTCCTCGTTGGATGATCGGGAATACCTCGGATGATGTAACCTACGTGTTGCTAACGGGATTTCCCACGGCCTAAATGAAAGTGTGGAACTCATTCAGCTGAGTTTAGCAAATTCATCCGGACTAAGTGAATCCGATAAAAATAACGATGCCGGAAGGATGGAACCGTGGGATCTTAACCGGTGTCGTTATAATCAACTTTAAGATTTGTTTTAATTAAAACATAAAAAACACTTGGAAATTAAGATTTTCTCTAAACCAAAACACTTCTCTCATCCTCGATTTATGATTTCTAAAACTAAACCTCCGCAACAACAAGGAGCTCGGAGCATGGTGGGCAAGCACGACCATCGTCATCAAGCAAAACCCGAGTCTACTTCAAAGAAACTTTCCTAGAATTAAAACAACAAAGCCATAGGATTTCGAGGTAGCTCACTTAGTGCAACATAAATCCTCAACTCTTCGTTAGGCATTTGCATTGCAAATTAAGCCCTAACCGGTCTTAGGATTCCGAGGTAGTCGTCCGATACGACATAAACCCTCACATTTTCTAAAGCTATTTGTTTGATTTTATCATACAAATATAAGCCCTAATTAATTAAAATTGGCAAGATTGAAATACTAAATAAACATTAGGACTTTCCTAAATTCAAGCCAAACGATAGGATAGTCGGAAATTATCGAAGTTCACTTCGAATCGGTGATTTCTCCTACCTTTCTTCCTTTGGATTCACAAAACAAAATGTTCCAAATTTGATCCATTCCCTATCGAAATTCCAAAATTCAATCTTTGAAAACCTTAAACTTTGAAATTCTTGAGAGCAGTAATCATTGATTATTATCGAGAGTTTTCTTAGGTGATTCCCGTCACTTAAGATGTAATTAACTATAGGGGCTTGCCCTTATAGGGAATTTTAAAGAACCTGAGTAATATAAACCCCGTTTAATGTTCTCATATTAAGCGTGGGAAACTTGTCGGCTTATAAAATTGGTTCACGTACCAAACGGATGTCACTAATCTTCTAGTTTATTTAATCAAGCCTCACCATCAAGCGAGTGTGTCTATCCTTAGGGATAGATACACGGTTTGTGGTGTGGTGCTCGTTTATATAAACTATTTGGGATGTGAGATCGGTTTAGTCTCATATCTTAAAACCTTCAAATTTGAAATTATTTTCAAAATCAAATACTACTTTTCAAATTATTTATTTTAATTAAATTAAAAATTCGCCGACAGATTTCTGTTAGGCGACCCCTCTTCAAAATAAAACACGACCTAAAAATAAAATAAAAAAAAAATAAGCCGCACAGATGATTTTAGGCCTTTGGAGCAAAAAAATGCAAAAGGAGCGAATTCGAAGCAAAATGAGGCAAATTGGACATTTTGAACTAGAGCGTTGGACAACGCCCAAATCCAAAGAGTTTGGACGGAAAGCTGAAAATGGCGCCGGACGGTGACCTATCACGAATTCAACCAGATTCAATGTATTTAGTCAGACATTGGAGGGGGTTCTTGAGGGAACTCTTGGGAAAGTCGGTTCTAGCCGAATTTAAACAAATTTAGAGCAAAAATAAGGAGTCTCTTCAGTGTTTCTCAGAGTCTTTTCAATGTACTTGAGTGGAGAGTCCATTAGAGAGAGTTTAGAGATTAGTGTTTATTGTGTTTTCTCTACTAAGGAGTGTAGGAGGAGAGGAAAAGTGAGAGAGTTCTTCTTCTTTACTCATCTTAAGATAGAATTGTGTATTGTTGAGGAGAAAGAAGAGAAATCAAAGGAATTTTAAGAGATTCACTTGGGGAAGAAATTGAGATAAGTTGTATTTACTTTTCATTGTTTGTATGACGTTGCTTTTATATATATAATCCATCTTTGTCGTACTTTCCTCATGAGTCTTGAGTAGATTTCTTTGTCTTCCTCCTTTTCATGTGATGTGTTGATGTCGTGATATAGAAATGATGTGCCAATTTAATATGGAAAATTTGTGATGACCTTTTCACTTCGAACTTCATTTACTTTTTGATCTGGTCAATTGAATTGTTAAAACGTGTTGTGATACATATGTTCTGAAAGGACTATGAGTTCTACAACAAAAGTTAAGGTCACATTCAATCTCAATGAATGAGTGAAGTAGTTCATGGGGGTTGGGTGAAAATAAATAGGGAAATATGTTTTGATGGACGTAGAATTGGAGATTATAGAGTGACAGGCTGAAATCCCTCAATTTGGTCCTATGGTTTGGAAACTAAAGCGAGAGTTAGCCTTTAGGCGAAGGGAAGTGGGAGCTCTATAGTGACAGCCGGTATTCTCTCAGCCTAACCACAGATTTAGGGACTAAACCTAAGATTAGCCAATGTTCTTTATATTGCTCGAAAGAGACTAAATAATAGGAATGCTCCTATTTGGCACAATACAGTTGTATCACTGATCTATGCCACTAAATCATTACATTATCTTTAGAAGGGAGGAGGATTCTTTTTTGCAATTTGAACTTTTGTTATAAAATTTTGTCTTGTGTTTGTTAATTGTGTTAGAAGAGTAGAATGTAATTTGGTAGAATTAGTAACTACTAATGTCTGAACATCCTTAAATTATTAGTAATTGTTGCAATTATGTTATAATTCAAGTGGTGATTTCTGTGCTCTATTATAAAGTTTGCAAACCTCCTCATGTGATCGATAACCAGGACTCCACTAGAGCCCTATATTACTTGAGCGATAAGTATACTTGTGTTTTGAATGTGTGACTCACTAGAAATCTAAATTAATATATATATCTGAGTTCATAAAATTTAGGCATTTAAAAAAGTCGCACAATTTCCTTCGGTCTAAATGAAAGTATGGAACTCATTAAGTTGAGTTTAGTAAATTCATCTGGACTAAGTGAATCTGAAGAAAATAGTGGTGCCGGAATGAGGGAACCATGGGATCCTAGCCGATGTCGCTATAATCAACTTAAATATTCCTCTAATAATACATTAAGACATCTCAATTTAAACATTTCCAAAACATACTACCTCCCTCTTCTCCTCAATTTGACATTTCTTTAAACTAAACCTGCTACGATGAGGAGCTTGGGGCATGCATAGTGGGCAGTACGACTATCTTCAACATCAAAGCTCCTTAGAAATAAACAACTTATAGGACTTTGAGGTAGCTTGCCTAGTGCAGCACAAATCCTTACTTTATCTCTTTTATGCCTTTGCACTTAATGCAATATAAGCACTAAACTCATCTTAGGTTCCGAGGTTATCATCGGGAATAACATAAATCCTCCTATCTTCCAGGCTATTGACATGATCAATATCAAATGAAAATAAGCCCTAATTAAATAAAATTGGCAGGATGAAATACCAAATAACTATCTTAAATTGAAGTCAAACCATAGGATAGTTAGGGAGAACACCAAGATTATTCTAAGATCTATATCTTTTCCCTAGTCTTCTTTTCCTTTGGACTCCTATAATAATTATTCTGAAACTTGAGCCACTCACCTCTTGAATTTCCTATTACCACATTTTCTTGAAGATTCTACCTTTTGGAAGTCATGAATATAATATTTCTTGATCTATATCAAGAGTTTTCTTAGGTGACTTCGGTTGTCTAAGATGTGATTAACTATAGGGGCTTGCCCTTATAGACCCTATCTAATTATTTCATATAAGATAGGTGAAATTATCAGTCAACATAAATGGTTCGTAGACTAAACAGATGTCATGGATTCTTTAGTTTATTTGGCCAAGCCTCATCACCAAGCAATATATCCA
>JAKZJZ010001313.1:0-28998 GCA_022702705.1 Papilionanthe hookeriana x Papilionanthe teres
TTACATGTCTACCATTGCTTTAAAATGGATGTTACATGATATTTTAACTATTTTGCATAAATGAGCCTTTAGTCGGGCTGCCCTATGACTAGGCAGGCTGAAATCAGTCGGTCTTGGTTTAACAAGACATGTATGTCCGACTGTGTTGAATTGAAGTTGTTGGTCGACCCTGTCTTCGGTCGATAGGATTTGATACAATCGGCTTGGCTTGTTAGCCATCTCTTCTTAGTCTAGTCGTCGACTATCGATCCCTAAACAAGGAACTCCCGTCGAAGAGAAAGGCTAAATTATCGAGCGAGAGGTAAATCACCATCCAGATAGATAGCCTGCTCCTTGATGAGAAGTTCCTTTCGGATGCTCTATTGTGATTATGCTATTGTCAGTTCTCGGCCCCATATGAGGAATCTCAAGGGTGCCCATAAGATAGTCGACAATGTTGAATTCTTCCCTCGAGTCGATATATAACGAGAAATTGGTTGATGTCTTCACTCAGCTCAACTGGCCTTAGTCTTTGGTTCAGATGGCCTACATTCGGTCAGCCTCTTTCCTGGTTCAAGGGGGTTGCACCTGGTCAGGCAGGTCCTTTGATATTTTGATAGTGAACACTTAGACTTTCTGCCTTTATACATTTCTCGTTAGATCTACTTGAGATTCCTGCAAACGTGTATCTAATGTACAATGTGAATATCATAAGTTGGTTAATTTTCATCAAAATTCTCTTACAGGATCCTGAGCATTGGAGCTGTAACCCAGCAGAAACTCACAAAAGAAAGTCAAAAAGATAAAAATTAAAAATTGACAAAAAATTTCAAAGAAAATGGAAGCATACCTTTCTGAAGTTTAAATTCTTGAAGCAAAGATTCCAGCGGTCCCTTGATGACTGAATATATGCGCGCAGTACAACATATCGAACTTTGGAACATATCCTGACACTCTATCTTCTGCCATGAAAAACAGCCAGGAAGGACTTTTCCTTGGATATGATCCAAAGCCTTTGCTGCCTCAAGATGTAAACTTCCATCAAAATTGATAACTGCTCTCACCATAACATCTTTTGGCTCTGGCTTGCAAACTTCAACTCTAAAACTTTTCAAACAGTGCTGACTTTTAGGCATGAAAGGAGCAATTTCTTGAATGAGTGCTTGCTCATAACTATCAACTGAAAGACAATTGATAGCCTCTCCCCTAATAAGTTTAACACTATTAATTTTCCCGTTAGTTGCATTTAGAAAATCGTAATATATTTCCCGTTCTGAAGCATCTTTTCTAATTCCTGTCACAAAAAGACAATTTGGGAACTTTGTGCTGGCTGAACATTGCACATAACTTCCTCCAATAAACCTAGGACAGCAATTCTTGATAATATATTCAGCATGCTCAGCTGAACATTCAACTAGAGCAACTCCCTTGCTAGGTCTTTGAGGCCAACAGACTTTGGTTCTTACAGCAGAAAAAGGTAAATTTCTACGTTCTGCCACCACTGCAGGCACAACTTTCAACAAGCTTCCATGAAATTCCAACCTATTTAACTTAGCGATAGCTTTTTGTGCATCTTCAGGTTGAAGAAATGTTACTTTGCCCCACTTACAAGCGTCTGGTCCTTCTTGTCCCTTCCATCCAAATACAGAAATATTAGCTATACCTGAAATGTTCTGATAAATTAACAGAATAAGTTCCTTATTGTTCACCTCATGGGCACAAGGATGGTATATTTCCACTGTTAAACACCGATTTCCGAGTTCCAAATGCTTAATTTCACCACCGGAACCAAATAGTGCAAAGGAAGGAAAACTTCCAGCAACGGCACTGAATAAGCATTTCTCAATGCACTCTTCCCTCAACAATCTTCTTTCACACTCCAAGACATCATTAAACATGGAGGAAACCTTTTCCAAATTCTTTGAAGCAGCAAATAAATGGATCTCTCTTCTATCGAAATCTGCTCTCATATAGAAATGTCGGTCGATGCATTCTTTCTGAATGTATGACATAATGCTTTCTATGCCATGGTTTGACTTGCCACATAATCTTCGAAGTAGATTATTTCCAAGCCCGCTGATAATCTTCGTAAGCATCTTCTGCTCCTCCATTTGTGCAATATTAAATGGAAGAAGTTGAAGCTTGCATAGGCTTTCACGGTCAACAGCAGTTGCGCAAACTAGATACTGATTTTCACTTGACAATATTTCAGTAAACACGATCCAGCTTGGCTTCTGCCCATATACAAGAAGTGAACAGGAAGGATGAAGCCGCAGTTTTTGCCCTGTTAAAGCTACTTCATAACCAAGTTGATCAGATCCAGTGTACATAGCTACATTCTCCATAAGAGAAAAGAGAATAACCTTCTTCAGATTCTTATCGCATTCACTAGGTTTACGTGGATTCCATACAAAAAAGCTGGGAGTAATCATATTGAGTTCATTTTTTAGGCAATTTTCTAACTCCAATACAGCTTCATGACATCTTCGCATAGACTTGGCATTGATGCTATTCTGCCAGCACCACTCATTTTTGTTTGTGCCTTTATTTTCCCATTCCATGTAAACAGAAAGCAGAGTAAAAAGGTCTCCTTCATGATGGCAGAAAGGGATCTTCAAGCAGTCAGCTTTATGCTTGTCAACATCGCTACCAACTCGACAAAATATACTACTATAATTTGCCATAACTGCAGCAAGAACGACACCCTCCTTCCTTATACCACATGTAAATGACTCTAGGATTATTTTGCCAAGCCGAGGCTCAATACCTAATTTAACCAAAGTAAAACCAGTAGAAGTAAGCTCAAAGAAATGATTTTTGCACACCACTGCACCTAACTTAACAAGATTCTGCATGGCTTTGTCAATCGCCTCCGGGCTTGGAGCATCAACAAACTCGAAATCATGTACATTCTTCATGCCCAAGATAAGGATCCTCAAAAGAGCAACTCCAAGGTGAACTTTACGAATTTCAGGCTCTTGATGCACTGTCATTGACTGGAAATCTGATTTAGAATAAAGCCTGTAGCATTTGCCTGGTTCTGTTCTACCTGCTCGGCCAGATCTCTGATTTGCTGAACTTTGACTGGTCCAGGTAACCCTAAGCAAATTCATGCCGGTACTTGGTTCAAATCTGCTCTCCTTAACCATGCCAGAGTCAACCACATATTTGATGCCAGGTATAGTGAGCGAAGTCTCTGCCACATTTGTGGAAAAAATAATTTTTCTCTTCTCTGGGTAGTTACAAAACACACAGATTTGATCGTCGTGCGAAAGTTTTCCATGCAGTGGTAAGACCACTGCTGAAGAATCACTGAAGTTTTCACAAGCCCATTCTACTTCAGTTTGAGAAGTCAAAAATGCCAGAATTCCACCAGCCTTCTCCTTCTTGTGAATTATGCTCACCATTTTGATAACATTAGAAAGGTATGAAGAATAATTGCTAGGAATATACTTTGGGGTCTTACACCAAAGATCCTCATCAGACACATCAGTAACATATTCGATATCAACAGGAAAAGTCCTCCCTTTGACGTGAAAGGTACAACAACCATTAAAAAAATCTGCCAGTTTACTAGCATCAGCCGTAGCAGACATTATTATAACACGTAAATCAAGTCTCTGGAGCAATTTCTTCTTGATCAATGCTAATAAGAGATCAGTATTCAGGCTTCTTTCATGAGCTTCATCAACAATGATGTATGAAATACCACTTAAACTTGTATCATTCATATAGTGTTGCAGTAGATAGTGATCCGTCATATATATTATTCCAGATCTTAACCTCTGAGAAAATGAGGTGGTGGCATGGAAACTGACAAAGTTATCAGCATAACACCCAAAAGTCTCATCACAGACTCTCCTTGCGAGAGTCATAGCAGCAATCTTGCGGGGTTGAGTGCAAATAATCAATCCATTACTATCTAACCCAGCGTCAGCTAGAAACTGTACTAGCTGTGTGCTCTTTCCTGAACCTGTTTCCCCAATTAAGACCACAACCTATGGAAAAAAACAAAAAGACACTTTTCTGAATCTATTCAGATTTACAAGTAATGGAACCACATAAGTTGGGCATAAAGATTTAATTTTTTTCTCAGCAATCCAATTCCATGAACTATCATTTAATGCCAAAAAAAGAGAATTAATAGAAATGAAATGAACAATGTAGGTGCATCGAACTTTACCATTCTAAAGGACGGTATACCTCAAATCTTTCCCAAAATAGCCATTTCGCTCTTAAACCTTCAAAATCCATCAAATCAGCCTAAACATTCTTAAATTTGTTAGATCTTCCATGTGCGTCCTTTGTTACAACACATACCACTTCATGAAGTTTCTTTCAAGCCTTTCAACACCCTTTTATGATCAATATTTAATATGCTTCCTCACGAATATCCCATGCATAATCATAAATATTAAATCCAGCATTATGATATAAAATACCATCGATAGTACATGTCGGCCGCTTTAAGGAGGTTTGGAAAGCGTTCTTTTGGAAATTTAATTTAATTTATATATACGCATTGATTTTTGAAAATAAAATTTTAAATTTTAAAATATGAGAATTTTGAAAGGACGGATCCAGTTCGTTAAGTGGTTTGAATGAACAAGCGTAACATATCGCGAGTAACGCATCTATCCGAAGAATAGACACCCTACTTGTGATATCGATCGATCGAATAAACCATAAAATTCATGACATCCAGATTACAGTGCACGAACGCTTTTATGTGGACCGAAATAATTCACTATTTAATACTGAAAAGAATTAAACGGGGTTTATATTATCTGAGTGCTTTAAAACTCACTATAGAGGCGAGCACTATAGTTAATTACCCTCGGATGACGAAATCGCTGAGAGAACTCTCGATTTAGATCTCGGGTTTCTATCTTCACGAAGTCGAAAGGTAGGGTTTTCGACGAAATTTGGGAGTAGGAAATCCGATAGGTGAAGGGCGCGAGGAGGAACGGTTATTTGCGGAATCGAAAGGAAAGAAGGGTAGGGGATGTCACGGATCTCGAGGAGGACGCCGAGGACGTCCGAGCTATCACATGGTTGGGCTTTAAATTTTGGAAAGAGATTTTATTTTGATTTCGATCATCGCAAGTTAATTATAGGGATTACGCTTGCGTGATGCTTGCAGTTATCTAGCTACCAAGGACGAGGAGGATTTACGTCGTATCGGGCGACGACGCTCGGAAACCTAAGCGGATTAGGGCTTATATTGCACGGAAGGAGTCGTGCAAGGCCTAAAAGAGAAGGTGAGGGTTTATGTCGCACGGGGCGGACTACCTCGAAGCACAAGGTTTGTTATTTAAAGCCAAGGAAGGGGTTTTCTTGAAGGAGATACGAGGTTTCTTTGAAGAAGATGGCCGTCTTGCACGCCGTGCTCCATGCTCCACGTCGTTGCAAGATCGCGATTTAAGTTTTGAATCAAAGTTGACATGCAAATTATTTTTATTTTCGAGTGAGTGTGTGTATTTGTGACGGGAGTAGTAAAAGTAAACGATAACACGAGCATCTTGAACGGGAGTATACTAAGCTATACGGGAGATGCTAAACGAGTATAAGCGAAAGCAAGCGGCTAGACTAACGGGAGTAATATCTTGTAAAAGATGAAACGTGCTTAAGCGGAGTAGAAATACGAAAAAAGTAAAACGTGCGAAGCGAGTATATGTCGAAAGGAAAACGACTCAAGCTAGCGAGGAGTAAATCTTAAAAGGTAAAGCAAGTGCGAGAGTAAAAAGAAGTAGAGAGCGTATGTCGTAGAGATGTACGTATGTCCGCTTATCCTCGATGCTGCTGTTACTGCATTTATAGTTATTTTTATGGTCTTTTTCTTATTTATTTCATACGACGGAGTCGAGTATCGAAAGAACGGGGAGCGAGGAGTAGTAGGTGAAAAAAGCGAGGAGCGGGGAAAATTGTCGAGAAAACGAGGAAAAATCGTAAAAGAAAACTAGGAAATCGAGAAAGCAAGAAAAAGAACGTCCGTAGAAAACTCCGAGAAAAGTAACGAACGAAAACAAAGCAAAACCGTAGGAAAAACACGGAAAACACTAGAAGAAACCTACAAGTGACCCGTAAGCACGGTGGTGTTTCGGACTCAGAGCTATGCTAATATCCGGACTTGAGTGCTGACTACTATCCTAACTTTCTGCAGAAGGCGATCTATCCGACTCGAATAGCTGACCAGTGGACTTTTATAAGTTTTCACACATTTCATTTTTTCGGGTTTTCATGCAAGCTAAAACTATAGGTAAGTAAGTGCTATGTAGTAGTGGAGGTAATTTTGTATTTTTCAAACACATGTATTTTTTGTTTTAAGACATTTCGGTCCACGGAGTTGATTACACTAGTAGGATAGGACTACGAACTTTAGGCTGTCGGCGATAGAAACCCGAGGACGGTCGAACGGTTCCGTGATTCTGCTCTACTCTCTGCAGTCTCGAGACAGGCGGCCCGTTCCATGGCTCTCGTAATTTTTCTCGTTTTGCGATCTCATCGATGTCCCCACCTTACTGAGCGCTTGCTTGATGGCGTATATAACCAAGGAGGTTATATATGCACACCTACATGTCCACTGTATGTGTGTGGGTTAAGCGAAAACAAGGTGAAAGCTAGGGACGAGGGTCGAGGAAAAGAAGAGAAAAGACAAGTAAATCACCCGGACTCCGGCCAGACCTCACATGTCCTATGAAAAGGACTAAAGGCATCTCGACACTCTCGGAGAAGGTGAGGACTAGACCACCAAGAACACACTCCCTGTTTTCCCGAATAGCGGTAAAATCATAAATGAAGATAAAATGAAATAAAATAAAGAAAAGAAGCGGCTATTGCCTGGGATCTTTGGATCCACAGCTCACTAAACCGGGAGGGCTATCACAAATTCCAAGATTTAACCCCTTACTTCCTCTCTTTCTTCTTCTTTTTTTCTTTCCAATTTTCGTTTCATATCACAAATTCGAGGCTCGAACGAGTGTGCAACAAGGCTCTCAATCTCGACATCAACTTATCAGTGATTGCAAATCTCGACGTTCGCATAATTTTTCTTTTACCGAGTCTCAACATCGAAATTTCAAGAATTAATTGAGGCAAATAAGAAGCATGCCTCCAAATTCGTCCGATCAATTTCATAAGCAAATATAGCAAGAGACACAGGAACATTATCACCAATTACCCCACCTACCAAGGCTCTCGGCGAGACGAAGCAAGGAGAGGTCCACGGCTGAGATCACGACAAAGGAGGCAACAAGAAGTAGAGCCCCTCGCCCAAATGCCAAATTTCCGTAAAGAAGCTCACGGCTAGGCCTAGGGAGCCGATTACATCAAGCTCAGCTCACCACAAATGCTCGAGATTAAACTCACTAAGTAGCCGAGCCATTCGACCTCGAAATACGGCCCGATAAACTTCGATAAATACAAAGCTGGACTCATACCGAGCATCCTACAAGGCTTAAAGAAATAGCTAATTCTCGAGCTAGAACAACCCCCAAAATCGGGTCGACTCGAGGAGCTCGGGGACACAGCCTAGGGCGAGCGGTAGGACACAAAACGGCCCGACAATCCGAAAAATCCGCGAGGACTCAGCAATTTAAAAGAATCGAAATCCGATGACGCGGCTACAACGAGCTCGACCTAAATCATAACGATCACAGACATGCAGCTAAAGCTAGAAGAAGCTAAAAGAGCCAGCCGAGCCATAACCAAATCGGGGAACAAGTCCGGCTATCAAAGCCAAACCCGAGCCACTACACGGCGTGAGGATCGATCGACCGCAAGCCAAAACGACCCAAAAACGAGAGCAAGAAAAAAAAAACGACAAAACTCGAAACGATCCGAGAGAAGTAGCGGGGGAGGCGGGACCGAGAATACAAAGCCACCAAAAGTCCGGCACAAAGCTACGAGTTAAGCCACTAAAAGGCGACATCGAATCAAACCAAGGCTAAGTAATCGAGCCTTCACAAAGATTGAAAAGCGAGGCATCACAAAGCCAAAACCGAGGCCTCCATTCGGCCAAAACAAAGTACAACAAGTCTAAACCGAGCCAACGAAAGCGAAGCCGAATACGAGAAAACCAAAACCGAATACGAGATGACAAAACCGCACCCAACTCGAGGAATAAGCATTCTCTACCCTTAATACATCAAAATAGAAGGCCACCATATATTTCGAGCATAAGAATAAGCATAGAACTTTTCCAAACTTAAAGTAAATTTCTCTATGACATGCCTTTTGATAAGGAAGAGCTAGAAAGAAGCCGGAAATGAGGCCGCATGTTTACAAGGCCCAGTGAATCCCCCACCATTTCATGTTAAACAAACTCACATGTAAAGCCAAAACACGATTTTCAAAGTATTAAAACGAGGCAGCAATCATGCATCCAGCAAAAGGCTCGCGAGTAAGGGCTAAAGCAAGCCTGACCAAGCCCTAAATGAGTTTGAAATGAGCCATGAGAAGGGCTGAAATTAAACTAAGCATAAAGCTAAAATAAACATTCCATGCTTCACATTAGATTAGGACAAGTATGCAAAATAAGTAAAGAAGAGCAAGAAGCAACCCCATGCCATTTTGAATGTATAACCACGCCCGACTCAAGCATAGCAATACTGAACTAAAAGTCCATACCTCGAGTGTATGTCTAAGCAAAACACACCGAGAGATCCAACAGCGGGGACCGAACGGCGCAAACCGAGCTAGAATCGAGCGGCCGAGTCCCAGAAATTCGAGGAGTCGAAGCCGACAACACTCTACCTCACTCGAGCTAAAACTCGGGAGGATCGCGTGAGCAACGAGAGAAGAAGAAGAGTGAAGAGAGGGGAAGAAAAGAGCGACGGTAGCACTCTCGAACCAGCCAGCTCGCAAGCAACAACGCCGACCCTAGACTTCCCTCGAAATGAGGCTTATATAGCCGGCCTCGAAGAAGGAGGAGAAGAAGCCGCTTCCACGGAGCGTCGGCTAGGAGGAAGAGAGGCGGGAGAGAGTGGCGACAAAGTCGGCCGGAAAAGGGCGACGATGGAGGCGGGGAAGGCCGAAAGGGGCTGCGCGTGAGCGAGTCGCCGGGGAAGTGGCGAGAAGGTACGGGGACGAGGTCGGAGCTCGCGCGGGAGCCGGAGGAGGCGGGATCGGGACGGGAGAAAGAAAAAGGCGAGCCCGGATGAGAGAGTAGGGTTAGGGTTTAAAATGGGATTTAAAAAGGATTTTTTTTTTAAAAAATAGGAAAAATAAGGATTTATTTAATAAAATAATGGTAAAATTTCGCGTCGCGAGTCCGCGCTCGAAACACGACAAGTTATACGTCTTTTCACAGCAAATTCGACGTCCGGACGCGATGGCGCGGTCCGTTTCGCGATCCGAGGTCGTTCGGAGAACCTCGTCACCGGTCGAGTCGAAAGTGCGTCGAGTTCGATTTCGTCGAAGTCGACCTTGATGGCGCTCGTTGCGGCGTTCCGAGCTCGATCTCGATCCGTCGCGGAGAATTTGAAGACGTCGAGGCTGGGGCTCGAGGAATTTGTGCTCGGTGGTGCGAAAAGTGTGCACGAGGCTACCCTAAGGTCCGGTGGTCCTATAGGAACTCGATTTGGAGTCCTAGCGCTAATTCCGACCTACCGAGTTGTGAAGCGAGGTCGGGAATTCCGTCCGGGATTCCAAAGAGTGTCGAAGTGGTTTCGAAGCATTCTAAGACGAGGTGGGTCCGGTCTTAGGAATCTAAGATCGTCGGGGAAGCTCCTAAGGCTAGAACCACTAGATCCTAGGAGGAAAACTAAACCTCGACGAAAGTGAGGTCGACAAATGGACCCCGATAGGTGTGGTGCGCCGGACGGGCACGCCGCGCGTATTGGCGTTGACGAAGAAGATCGACGAACCAACACGGAGCCGTCCGAAGTAAAGGGTACTCGGGACGAGGCCACAAGAACGGAGAGAGAGAGGAGTTTCCGCGGGGAAACAAGAGGGGAAAGAGAAACCGATTAAGCGGCTGCTGACCTCGAGTTGCGAAGACGAATTAAGTTCGAATTTGATTTAATTCATTTTCTTTCAATTTCGGTTTCAATTTCGATTTTAATTTTGATTTCAAATTTCAATTTTAATTTCGATTTCGATTTGGAGTTTCGATTTCAAACTTTAGTGAGGAATTTCAAATTTAGGAGGGCGGAAAGATCGAGAAAACCAACGAAAACTCGTGGAAACTCGCGAAAGCCTTCAAAATTTATGGATTTCATGGAACTTGATGCAAATCATGAGAATTTATGGCAATTCATGGGAAATGCATGCAATTTATGGAGAACATGCGAAATTTTATGGGATTTATGCGTATGATTTATGGAAATTCTGGAATTTATGGAATTTATGGAAGATTTATGGAATTTATGGAGCGATTTATGGAATTTATGGATGAATTTATGGAATTTATGGAGATTTATGGAAATGTGAATCATGCAATTTATGGAAAACATGCGAAAATTTATGGAATTTATGGAAATTATGAATTTATGGACATTTATGGAATTTATGGAGATTTATGGAAATTTATGGAATTTATGGAATTTATGACATGCATAGAATTTATGGAAAGAACGTACGAAAATTTATGGAATTTATGGAGACATTTATGGCATTTATGGAATTTATGGAGAATTTATGGAAATGTCATGCGAGAATTTATGGACATGACATTTATGGAACATGAAATTTATGGAATTTATGGAAGATTTATGGAGACTTATGGAGCATTTATGGAATTTATGGAGAATTTATGGAATTTATGGAATTTATGGCGAATTTATGGAAATGGAAGACGTCTGAAATTTATGGAATTTATGGAAAATTTATGGAATTTATGGGGCATTTATGGAATTTATGGAGAATTTATGAAATATGCATGAGATTTATGAAGGATTTATGAGGCTTTCGAAGAGTCCACCGAGTTCGCGGGAATTACTCGCAAGAGAGACGCGGAATTAGGAATTTGCTTTAAAGTTTCGTTAATTTTAATTTTCTTTTCTTTAGTTTGAAATTTAATTTTTGTTTCGTTCTTTGTTCGTCGCAACTTTTTGACCAACGCATAGTCGTGCGGCTTTTCATTCGTAGCCATAGTGAAGGCGCATCCGAACGCAAAATATCGACTTGCGAAAAGAATTTCTTCATTAATTCGATCCAAAATTTAGTACAGGTGATGTCTTCGTTGAGAAGAACATCCAAAAGTATCTGCGGTACATCCGAAGTAGGCGGAATACTTGTATGGTGAGCGGCGGAGCTGGCACGAAACGGTAAACATCTGCTCTACGAAGTCGTCGCGCGAACAAGCCGCACTGTCGAGGCTACGCTCCGGAACAAAGTTCCCTCGCGTACGAAGGTCGAGCTATGTCACGGCGGTAACGGACGAAGTCCCTCCGGCTACGGGTACGGCTCGTAGTAGTACGGTGCTTTGTCGATGTCCATTCTTCGGAAAGTAGTCGAGACTCTTTCGTATCGACTCACAGGATGCGATGCTTGGCTAAATCTGCTCCATTTCCTTTCAAAACCAAAACGGATCCAGCGCGGCGGAATTTTCACGGAACCTACGAATTCTCCGGGCCCGACGATCCGTATCTCTCTTCCGAAGAGAATATCGCTTTCCGAGAAGCGAGACCGTGCAGAAAGGCCGAACGAAGTCATGGTGGTCGATGTGAGGCGGGATGCAGTCCCCCTCCTTGTAGATATTTATTATGCAGCTGTTAGGAATACAGTCTGCAGGCAGCACGTGCCGTTCTATCATCCTTTTGATCATCTTCTTAATTTCCGGCGGCATGTCATCCACCTCATCATATGGTAGGATCCCCGGGGGATTCCCTTTCTTGTCTTTGGCGAAGTTGTAACAGCAACCACCTTTGAATCGTGATTACGCCCTTGCCACGCTTCCATTTTCTAGGCTCGGAATAGGTCTTCTCCATCAGTAGTCCTTCTCTGCCCTGCTTCTGTAACTTGTACACACAACGTAGAATTTCTTTTCGCTCCTACTCGAGAAGACATTTGTATACGGCTCGAGTCCCTCGAGGATATTCACGGCCTTGTCTTGTATTTCTTCGTAATGCTCGAATTCTTGTTTTTCGACTTTTCGATCTTAGCCATTATGTAATGCGGAATTATCTGTCAGTCGTCTGAGGTCTGTCCTAAGCTGCGGTACGTAGGGCTCGACACGGGGTGCTCTCCCTCTCTCCTCCTCGGGGAGGCGGGCTGCGTAAGCCTCGTAGGTCCCGAACTCCTCCGGGTGAAGTACGTGACAACGTGGGCATTCGAGAACGCTCCTACACGTGTCGGTTGTCGAGGAAAGTACGTGTCTGCACCTCGGGCATCCGTGAAAATTTCTTCGAGCGGGTCGGCGGCGGCAGCGGCTCGCGAAGTGTACTCGGGCTCTGTCTCGGTAGCAGGAGAACTGGCTGATGTCTCTTTCATTTCTGGATTGTGGTCTTCTTCTTCAAGAATTGGCGGGAGCTCTGCGGCTGCTCTCCGAACTTGTCTTCTTTCGAGTGTTTCGATCTTACGGCGCTTGCGGCGGTAAACATTTCTCTTCCATGTGTGTGTCCTCGGCGGATGCGGAACTCGTCCTGTGTCTGCGGTGACTAGGTCACCTCTGGTTTGGCGACCATCGACGGAATCCTTTTATCTTCAGCTAGGAGGTGTGAATCGACGAAACCTCCGGTACCATATTGTCTTGACGTCTCCCCAATTTCCCGGTGACTGATCCGGACAACAGATTTCATGTTTGCCATTTCAGAGTGATGGACTAACCTCATGAGGGAACCCTCGTAGTCCACACTGACTTGTGAGAAGTCCAGTCGAAGCTCTACCACACCGCCTTCCGGTGCTTTCTCTTCATTTAGCGTCAGATTATAGCCGTCTTTAAAAGCGAGAACCAACTTCTGACCCGTCATCCTCCTGCGGAAAACAGGGGACTTGTCAGCGTGTTGAATTCAAAAACGAACAAGAACAAAACAACTTATAATTAAGTGCATTAACCAATTAAAGGGGTGAGATTTATTTAATTCAATTTAGGAAAGCGGGAGTCGACGAAGGTGACAAAGCCATTAAGGGAAGAACATTAACATTTTTTATTATCTCGTGAAAGTTCATCTTATTAAAATTTCATTATTACAAAAATTTTCTTGGAACCCGAGTCCTAGACATCGGCAGTAAAGCTACTCCCAGGAACTAGTATCGTCTTCGAGCTCGTTCTTTGACGCGTCGCGTAGCGTAGTATTTCTTCGAGTAACGTCCATTAATCGGCGACATGGGTCTTCCGCCTTGGGAATCCACTAGGCTGGTACGACCCTCCAGAATAGACTTTCTCCACTCTGAATGGTCCTTCCCGGGTTGGTTCGAACTTTCCACCTATCTTGCGGTGTGCGAGAATAGGTCTTCGAAGAACGAGGACGAGGTCACCAACTTTGAACGACCTCGGGCGGACCAATTTGTCGTGGGCTTGAATCATCTTCGCTTGATAAAGTTCCGGGCTCTGCTGCGCGGCGATCTTCTTCCTTGAGCTTTCTAGTTCTTGAGTCGTAGTTTGGCGTTGTCTTCGTTGTAATTTTGTTGGCGACGGCGATTACGAGAGAAGGTAGGCTGAACTTCCGACGGGAGAACGGCTTCGGACCCATACACGGGCGTATGGTGTAGGCTGCGTCGGCGTTCGACGGTTGTACGGTATGCCCACGAGGCTTCTAACGGTTTCTCGTGCCATTGTCGTTTGTTGTCTTCGAGCGTCTTCTTGAAAATGCTGTACAAAGTTTTGTTGAATGCTTCCATTAAGCCATTTGCCTCAGGGTAGTAGATTGTAGAATACCTCCGATCTATCCAGTGTCGTCTGACGAAGCTATTAATCTTTGTGCTTTTGAAGGCGGACCCATTATCGGAGATGATCTGCGCGGAACACGAAACGGTAGACAACTCGATTTACGAAAAAGCGAAGAACGTCTTCTGCGTCGTAACTTCTCGTAACGACGCCTTGCCTGCGCACTTGGAGAAGTAATCCGTAGGCTGCGAGAATGAATCGGTGTCCTCTCAGAAGACGGAGGGTCTATCGGACCCCTATATCCGTGCCCCGACACTCGAATGGCCACGACGCAGCCGTCGGGTGTAGCACATTCGGAGGTTGGTGCGAGACCACTCCGTGCACGACGCTTGGTGACACCTCTTCGTTGTTTCCATGCGGTCGGATATCATCGGCTGACGATAATATCCGAGCCTCTTAATCTTCATCTTCATTTTCGGTCACGGCTGGTGAGCACCGCACAATCCGGCGTGAACTTCTTTGACGATACTACGCGCTTCGCGCTGCTCGGACATCGTAACCACATCGATCGAAGGACCTTCAGTACAAAACATTGTCGATTAAAGCGTACGACATTGCTCTTTTACGGATACGATGTGCCGCGACTTATCTTACGGCAGCTTCCCGGTTTGCGAATATTACATCGATGGCTTACGCCGATCTTCGTTGATATCGGCCACATCAGTTGTCGCTCCTTCTTTTTCTTCGAATTTACGTAGATCTTCGAGGTTGACTCGGGACAAAACATGTCTTCCTTGCACGGTGATGTCGACGAGTTCTCCGGTGGACATCTTCAATTCCTTAGCGAGTTTAGCTAAAGCGTCCGCGTGGGCATTGTCCGCTCGAGGGACCACGTAGAACACCACGTCTGGGGATGCTGCTCCAACAACTTCATCGCGTACTTGTGATATTCTGCTGAGTCTTGGCTCGAGAATCTTGCCTTTGTCCGACTATTCTTTGAATGATGAGTCGAGAGTCGCCGTGGATGACGATGTCAGTTATTTCCATTAGAATTGTCGACTCCGATCCTGTGATTAGCGCTTCATATTACGCTTCGTTATTGGTGCGCGGCTGCGACAAGTGATAGGAGAATCGCGGCATTCCCCGTCCGGTGTAATGAAGATCGAGCCGATTCTGCCTTTGTCGGGTGTCACGTTCCGATCCTTTATCCCTTACGGTGACGAAGCTCCATCGAAGTACATCTCCCGACGTTGAGCATTGGGGTCTTCTACTTGCATTATACGGTTCATCCGGTAGATCGTCGTTGAGAGGGGACCCAGTTAGTAGTGGGTGCGTGTCTGCGAAGTACGCAGAATACGCCCTTTGATAGCGCGAAGAGGCACGAACGTTATATCGAATTGCGATAATATCATTGACCACCTTGCTAAACGTCAGGAAAGTGTTGGTCGGGTCATCAAATATTGCAACGGATTAACCTTCGAAATCGAGTGACCTTATGAGACAACATGTAATGTCTAAGCTTCTGAGCGGCGAAAACTAAAGCTAGACAATGTTTCTCAATAGGAGGATACTTTACCTCCGCAGGTATTAGACGTCGACTCAAGTAGTAGAGTGCGTTTTCTTTACCCTCGTCATTGACTTGGGCGAGTAAGGCTCAGAGGAGTCATCTAAAGCCGCGGTGTAAAGTATCGACGGTCTACCGGGATAGGGAGCTGCTAAAACGGGAGGTGTCGTCGGGTATTGCTTAATATCTTCGAAAGCCGTTGACACGGCTCTCCCCGAAACAAATTTAGCATCCTTTCGGAGCAAATTCGAAAAAGGTTGACACTACCGGACAGATTAGATATAAAGCGTCTTAGGTATGCCAACTTCCCTTGAAAAGAGCGTAATTGCTTCGGGGCCTTGGGAGGAGGCATTTCTAATATCGCTTTAATCTTCTGCGGATCGATTTCGATTCCCAGATGACGGACAACGAATCCTAGAAATTTCCGGAGGTAACGCGAAAGCGCATTTCGAGGATTCATCTTGAGATTATATTGCCGTAATCGTTCGAATACAATCCTCGAATCATACAAATGATTCTCCTTCACTTTACTCTTGATGACCGGGTCGTCCACGTAGCATTCGACTTGGTTATGGATGAGGTCATCGAAGATCTTGGTCATTGCTCGGCGGTAAGTAGCTCCGGCGTTCTTGAACCGAACGGCATTACGGTGTAGCGGTAGATTCCGATTGGAGTTCGAAAGGCTGTAAGCGTTGCATCTTCTGGAGCCATCTTGATCTGATTGTAGCCTGAAGATCCATCCATGAAAGAGAAAACTTCGTGCGACGAAGCAATGTCCACCATCAATTCTGGTATCGGCAACGGAAACTCGTCCTTCGGGCACGCTTTATTTAAGTCTACGAAGTCGACACATACTCGGATTTGTCCGTTCTTCTTCTTAACGAGTACGACATTGGCTAACCACGTGGGGTATTGCTCCTCCCGCACAAAGTTAGCATCGATTAGCTTCTTCACCTCGGCGATGACTTGTTGCTCTATTTCGAGGCGCATTCTTCTAGGAGCTTGCTTCATGGAGTTATACTTCGATCCAATCCAAGCTTGTGGACTACTGACATACGGAGACAAACACGGCATTTCTTCGTAGCTCCATGCAAAACAATCCTTGAATTCGACAAGAGTTTAACAAATCTTTAGATTCTTCTTCGGCGAGTAGAGAACTTATGAAGGTAGGTCGAGGTTGTTCTTCGTTCCAAGATTGATTTCTTTCGACTCATCGACAGTTGACTTGATTTCCTCCTCGAATTCGGGTGGAGCATCATCTATCGGCGAGTCTTCGTAGTTATCCTCTGTCTTGTAGCATTCTTCTTCACGTTGCAGTAGTAACAACCATGCAAAATTCCGAATCATCAGTTGATCTATCGTACCAGACCAGAGACCTTCCTTTGAATTGAGTTTCTTCCCTTTCGTATTCCATAACTTTTGAAACGATTGCAACTTGTCCTTTGACATTTGTTTCGGCACATATCCTTGTTGAATTAATTTTTGCACACACGGCGAGAAGTAGCCAAAAGGTAATTCCATTAATTCATTAGAAACATTCTCATCGAATTTACGGGGATTTCGAACTAGAAGGAGAAGCACGATGGAACTTGATCGGTTTCATGCCCGCACTTATGAACTTCCTTAACCTCTAAGCTCCCGACCTGCGAGGGCGGATTGGGGTTAAGGTCATGGCTTGAACATAGTGGTTGATCCGATCATACATCGACTCGTACTCACTTTTCTCCTTATCCTCCGAGAGAGATCTCGGGCGAGGCTTCTTTTGGTTGATTGCCATTGCATCTTCTTCCACGTCTATGCTTGATAGTCGGTCTTTTCAGTTCAACAATATTGTTAGTTCTTCCTCGCCGCGTCCCGGCCTCGACCTCGGATGCGTGGGCTAAAAGAACTTCCACCCTCTTGTTGTAAAGGAACGGTGGAATATCGTCGAGCTGGAATCGACCGGTCTTGCTCTTGCGATCCTTTGGAATCTTCGATCTTGTTTAACATGACATCTACTGGACGAACGGTCTTCTTCGGAGGTGCGTAGTAGACGGCGTCTTCGTGAATGCCCACCTCGTGTATTGAAAACGGTTGTAGATCTCCTTTTATGCGATGTTCTCGACCATCCTTGTAGTATTTGATGCATCGGGTGCGACGATGACGGAACCATATTATGCTCGTGAATCCACGGTCGGCCAAGTAAGGCGTTGAACGAAGTGTCCGCGTCGATGATATGGAATTTCACGGTTGTTCACTAAGTCACCAACGCTTCATTAGTAGCGTTATCGAACCAAGAGCTCTTTCTCCTTTACGATTAAATCCTCTTAACATCATTTTATCGGCGGAGAGTTCTTCCACATCGATGTCCGGGTACGTTAATGTCAGTAGACTCATTATGTTGATGGATGCTCCGGGATCCACCAAAACTCTAGAAAGCACGAACCGGTTGACGGCGGCGGAAATGTAGAGAGGACGATTATGCTCAGTAGTACCGAGTAGCGAGATCTTCATCGGTGAAAGTCACGCCGATTTGTTCCTTGACGAACAAACTTCATCCGAGGATGTCTTGTCAGCTATGCGCTAAGCAAATATACGGATCGAGTAAGGCTTTAACCGGAGACTCTCTCATCTCCTTTGACGGGATCGGAGCGTCGTAAATGCTCGGTCGGTGCGCAACTTCCTAAGATGAGCTAGTACGTTGTAATCCACTTTGCTCGAGCTTCGGTTTCTTCTTGGGCATGTGTCTCTTCCGTTCTTTGGAGGTAGCTCCTCTTGAGTAGCTGCTCGTTTTCCTTTATCCATCGGGGTCGTCCCGAGGGTAACACTTTCCCTCTTCTTAGGTATACTTCGTTATCTCTTCGGCGTTGTAGTCGTTTCTTCGGTGTTGAATTTGAATCGACAAATCCAAGTCGATGGCAATTGGCGTGCCTTTACATTCGAGAACGGGTTCGTCACTTTACGAGCTGTCGTAGCAGGTGTCGTTGACATCTTCATCTTCATTGACACGTTCATCGGAACTTTGTATGACTTGAGGATCGTTTTGAGAATCGAAATCGGGGTTAAATTGGTTATGATCAGTTATATCGTTAGTAGACACAACCAAAACGTAACCAGAATCAAAATCGTTAAATTCAAAGCGTCCTAAAGGGACGAAGAGGAAATCGTACAAAGTCAGGGGTTCGAGGAATTTCTCCCCCAAATCCGAGACAACTAATCTAACAGGAGCAGCCCCTATCCTACCCCTCGCGCTATCGATCTTTATTTCGTCCACGTTCTTCTGCTTCATCTCCTGTCGCGGCGACTTCTCCGGTGTAACGGCGATTGCTGGGCGAGCGGGTTGCGGGCTACGGGCGAGGCTCGTCGCGGCGTGGTCGAAATGCGAATTCCTTCTGGAAGATCTGGTCCAAGTTGTGTCCCATCCTTCATTCGCTGGATGCGATTCCACTAGGTGAACATGCTCATCCGAAATCACATTTACAGAACCCTTTTCAGGTTCTTTTAAATATTCTTTCGGAATAGCAATATTCCCCTCTTTATAGTTCCTCTCAAGCCAATCCTTGAAGCTGAAGCAGTTTTCTATAGTGTGGCCGAGTAACCTGTGGTAAGGACAGTAGTTGGGATGATCTTTCTTATCAACCTCCTCTGGTTTCTTCGGCTCAAGCAAGGCGGATTCGGCTTCTTGATTAAATTTACGAACATCTTTGCCACGGCGTCATCACGAAGGAATACACCGGTTGAGTCGGGTCTTCATCGTTGGAACTTGTCTTCTATCTTCTTTATAGGGCCTCTCGTTGGAGCAGTTGCGACGAGTGGCTAAGCTAGCTGGACATGCTTGAACATATTGCGGCGGTCGTTGAACGAGCTGTGGCGGCTGGCTGAACGTCTTGCGGTAGCGAGCTGCGGATATTGTGGTAGCAGTTGCTTCGAGCTGCTTGTGGTCTGTGCACGTCTTGTCGTGACGGCTCGGCACGAATGCTGCATGGGGCGCTTACCCTTGTCCGTTGTCGCTACTACTCCGGACTTCTTCTCGAACGCTTTTATTACTGCGGGCTTTTCGGTCTTTTCTTGAGATTCGTATGCTTGATTTCTTCTTGTAAGTTGCTTGGCTTTGCTTGAGTAGCTTCTCGAATGACTTGATGGTGAGTCCTTTAAGCATGAAAGCTATTGGTCCGTGGATGCTCTTGAGTAAGACCTCGATTGCATGTTGCTCACTGTAATTGGGGCTCGCACTTCATGCTCGAGTTTCTCCACCGTAGAATATACTCTACCCGGCGTCTCCGTAGGTTTACGCCGCTCCGTTATAAGATCTCCGATTGTGATGTGATGGTGTACTCCGGCGAATCTCTTTACGAACAAATTTTCCAACTACGTGAACGTCTTTATCGACCCATTCGGCGGCTACGCGTACCGATCAAATGCGATCCACGAAGAGCGCTCGCGGGCGACGGAAAAGCAACGCCTCGCTACCCCCGCATTGCAACAACTCGCTCGGAAGTGTGCGACGTGCTGGCGGGGGTTGCCGTTCCATCGAAAGTCTTAAAGGTTGGTGGAACGAAACCTTTAGGATATGGGACGGAATCGAACTCCTCCGGGTAGGGTCTACCCTTTGAAATTGACGCGCCCCCTTTCGATTGGGCTAAGGCTTCCTTCACTTGCTGCTCGACCAACTGCTTAATGTCTTTTTCGGGCACCATATTCGGAGTTGAATCCTTCTTCGGCGGCCCATCTTGGCTTGCAGAAGCGACTTCCCTCCTTTCATCGGTGATATGGACGATCTGCGGCGGATTCATCTGCGGAGATGCCACTTCTTTGCGAGTGTGAGCGTCCTGTGCGGCAGCCATGACGGCCATCATCTCTTCGATCCTCTTTTCGAGGCGGTTGATGATTTCGTCCTTCTGCTTGTGAAGACCTTCGCCGCTCATCCGCCGTGTTCTCCTCGGCGGACGGAGCATCACGTGCGGACGACGTAGCTCGGGTTTCAACGACGTAGAGCTCCGCGAATTCTTCCTCCATGTAGTCGACGAGGTCGTAGTCTTCATTGCTAACATTTACTCCTCGTTCTCTTGCTAGCCGGTGATTTCGGCTACGAGCTTCTTCGGTTTATCATCGACTTCTTTCCCTTTAACCATCTTGAGATCGAGTGGCACTTCGGAATGTTTCCGTAGCGAGCTTTGAAGCGATCGTAGTAGCTAGGCGGAGTATCGGACTTATTATCCATTTCGGGGGAACACTCTTGTGATCCTTTCAAAAGCATCGGTCTGCGGCTTTAGGTATCCAAGCCTTCTTTCTCAACGTTGATGCCTTGAGACGGGGTGTCTCGGTGGTGCGATCAGCGTGTCGAAAGGAGGTATGGTCCCTAAAGTGTGAACCCGACGCTATAGGAAGCGATCTCTTCCCGTTATTCTTCTTTGAAAGCTCTTCATTACAAGCAGCAGGCAACGGTCTTGGACCCAGGCGAGACTTGGGCGGTTGCGGCCGACGAGCTTACGAGCTTGTTGTAGCGACGTGCTGGAACGGTAGCGGAGTAGAAACACGGCTCCCTAGTCGTAACTTGGTGGAACACGAGGTGGTGGTAGCGTAGCAGCAATCCTACGAAGACTTTCTTCTCCGGTAGAAGCAGACAACGGATGAAACCTACTCCCTTTGAGGAGATGAGAAGTTCCAAATTCTGCATCCCCTTCCGGTTGAAAGGTCGGCTCAACGGAAGTAAATCTCTTTGCAGCTTTCAGAATTCTTCGTCTTAGGTTCTTTCTCTGTATTTTAGTTAACGGCGTGGCTTGCGAACTGGAACCAACTTCGAACACTGACGGTGCAGAGGCGAACAAATTTACAGAATCCCTTTCAGACAAGATCTCCTTTCCTTTTGCAGACGGTAGAGTCGGTGCGGTGATTGCAAGCCGGAGGCGGTAGCGGTAACGATCCTCCTCGGCACGCGGACAACGGACTTAGCGGACACGGGGGCGATAGGCTTAGCGGGAGCACTCTGGTCTTCGGCCTCTTGATTGCGGGGAAATCGGTATCTTCATTCGAGTCGTATTCGAGGGCGAGGCTCGGCGACCTCGACGGAGCGATCTTCATGACTACGTACGGCGCTTTTCGAGTATGACTTCGACCTCGTCGAAGCCGGTACCAAACTTTATCATTGCTCCCGGTGGAGCGCGGCCTGTCGCGGGGTAGGTTTCCGTCGAACGAGAAGATCGACTTTGGTGACGCCATTCCATTGTCGGTTGAGAAAAGTTCCGAAAAGGTTAGTCGCGGCCTACCTTGCAATTTCGATAGAAAACTAAAATCAACGAAGGTCGTCTTACGGATTCAGGTAACACTTTATTATTATTATCTTGATGTTTTAGCTTATTTCGATTTTATCTTGGATTACGATTTAATTCATTAACGGCACGCGAAAAGGACGCAAAAGGGAAAGAAAGTTCGGGACCGGTCTCGAGCCGAGCTCACGGCGTACCTCGCGCACGACACACTATCGAGGGTCCGGCCCCGCAAGATCGAAAGAAAAACCCTATGGTTTCCAGAACCACTCTGTTTAAAGGTGATTTAAACGAGACGGTTACGAAATCCAAAAGAGTTGACCGTGCTCGCCCAGAAAGAAATGAGCGGAGCAAGCCGACGGAAGAATGACAATTTGGACCATGAGGGACATGGACACATTGTCGATGTGTGAAGATAGAAACCTTTGATTTAATGGAGAGTAGAGTTATTCCCCAGCGGAGTCGCCAGAAGTTGTCGGCCGCTTTAAGGAGGTTTTGGAAAGCGTTCTTTTGGAAATTTAATTTAATTTATATATACGCATTGATTTTTGAAAATAAAATTTTAAATTTTAAAATATGAGAATTTGGAAAGGACGGATCCCATTCGTTAAGTGGTTTGAATGAACGAGCGAAATATTGCGAGTAACACATCTATCCGAAGAATAGACGTCCTGCTTGATGATATCGCTCGATCAAATAAACCACGAAATTCATGACATCCAGTTACGTGCTGCGAACGCTTTTATGTGGACCAGACAAATTCACTATTTAATACGAAAAGAATTAAACGGGGTTTATATTATACGGGGTCTTTAAAACTCACTATAGAGATGAGCCACTATAGTTAATTACCCCTCGGATGACCAGAAATCACTCGAGAGAACTCTCGATTTAGATCTCGGGTTTCATCTTCACGAAGTCGAAAGGTAGGGTTTTCGACGAAATTTGAGAGTAGGAAATCCGATAGGTGAAGGGCGCGGGAGGAACGGTTATTTACGGAGTCGAAGGAAAGAAGGGTAGGGGATGTCGCGGATCTCGAGGAGGACCTCGAGGACGTCCGAGGCTATCATATGGTTGGGCTTTAAATTTTGGAAAGAGATTTTATTTTGATTTCAATCATGCAAGTTAATTATAGGGATTACGTTTGCATAATGCACGATGTATGCAAGCTACCGAAGGACGGGGAGGATTTACGTCGTATCGGGCGACAACCTCGGAAACCTAAGCGGATTAGGGCTTATATTGCACGGAAGGGCGTGCGAAGGCACAAAAGAAAGGTGAGGGTTTATGTCGCACGGGGCGGACTACCTCGAAACCTAAGGCTTGTTGTTTAAACTAAGGAATGGGTTTCTTTGAAGGAGATACGGAGTTTTCTTTGAAGAAGATGGCCGTGCTGCCCACTGTGCTCCATGCTCCACGTCGTTGCAAGATCGCGATTTAGGTTTAAGTTTTGAATTAAAGTTGACATGCAAATTATTTTTATTTTCAAGTGAGTGTGTGTAGTTATGACGGGAGTAGTAAAAGTAAATGATAACACGAGCATCTTGTAACGGAGTATCTAAACTATGCGGAGATCTTAAACGGAGTATAAGCTTGAAATAAACGGCTAGACACGGAGTAACATGTTGTAAAAGATGAAACGTCTTACAGCGAGTAAGAAGTACAGAAAATGTAAAACATGCTAAGCGGTATATGCTGAAAGGAAAACGACCTAAACTAGCGAGAGTAAATGCTTAAAGGTAAAGCGAGTACGAAGTAAAAAGTAGAGAGCGTATCGTAGGAGTACCGTATGTCCGCTTATCCTCGATGCTTATTTATTCTGCTTTATGATTATTTTATATGGTCTTTTTCTTATTTATTTCTGCAACGGAGTCGATTATCGAAAGAGCGGGAGCGGGGAGTAGTAGGTGAAAAAAGAGCTACGGGGAGCGAGGAGAAAATTGTCGAGAGAAACGAGGAAAAATCGTAAAAAGAAGACGTAGGAAATCGAGAAAGCAAGAAAAAGAACGTCAGTAGAAAACTCGAGAAAAGTAACGAACGAAAACAACGAAAGCCAGTAGGAAAAACACGGAAAACACTAGAAGAAACCTACAAGTGACCCGTAAGCACGGTGGTGTTTCGGACTCGGAAGCTATCTTAATATCCGGACTTGAGTGCTGACTTCTTATCCGACTTTCTGCGAGAAGGCGATCCTGATCCGACTCGAATAGCTGACAGTGGACTTTTATAAGTTTTCACACATTTCATTTTTGGGTTTTCATGCAAGCCAAAGCTATAGGTAAGTAGAGTTATGTAGTAGTGGAGGTAATTTTGTATTTTCGAACACATGTATTTTTTGTTTTAAAACATTTCGATCCACGGGTTAATCTACATAGTAGGACTAGGACTACGAACTTTAGGTCGTCGGCGGTAGAAACCCCGAGGACGGTCGAACGGTTCCGTGATTCTGCTCTACTCTCTGCGAGTCTACGAGACGGGCGGCCCCATTCCATGGCTCTCGTAATTTTCTCGTTTTGCGGTCTCGTGATGTCCACCGCACTTACGACCTTGCTTGATGGCCGTATATAACCCGAGGAGGTTATATATGCACACTACATGTCCACTGTATGTGTGTGGGTTAAGCCGAAAACGAGGTGAAAGCTAGGGACGAGGGGTCGAGGAAAAGGAGAGAAAAGACAAGTAAATCACCCGGACTCCGGCCGACCTCACATGTCCTATGAAAAGGACTAAAGGCACCTCGACACTCTCGGAGAATGTGAGGACTAGACCCACAAGAACACACTCCCTGTTTTCCCGAATAGCGGTAAAATCATAAATGAAGATAAAATGAAATAAAATAAAGAAAAGAAGCGGCTGTGCACTGGGATCTTTGGATCACAGCTCACTAAACTAGGAGAGCTATCACAAATTCGAGATTTTGCCCTTTACTTTCTTTCTTCTTCTTTCTTTTTTTTTTTTCTTTTCGATTTCATTTCATATACAATTCGAGGCACTTAAACAAGTGTGGAACGAGGCTCTCGGTCTCGATATCGACTTATCACGTGATTGCCACAATCTCGACGTTCGCATAATTTCTATTACCGATGCTTCAACATTTAACCATCGAATATTGATTGAGGCAAATAAGAAGATGCCTCCACATGTCATCCGAATCGATTTCACAAATAAATGTAGCAAGAAATAAGAAAGAATCACGCATCACCGCACCCATCAAGGCTCTCGGCCGAGACAGATAACAAGGAGACGGTCCACGACGCGAGATCACGACGATGAGAAGCCACAAGAGGTAGAGCCCCCGCACGAATGCAAATTCCATAAAGAAGCTCACGGCTGGGCACAGGGAGCCGATTACATCGAGCCAGCTCACCACAAATGCTCGAGATTAAGCTCACTAAGTCGAGCACGAGCCATTCGACGCCCGAATACGAGCCCCGATAAACTTCGACTAAAAACAAAGTCGGACTCATGCCGAGCATCCTACGAAGCTCAAAGATGACCGAGCTCTCGAAGCTAGAACAACCCTCAAAATCGAGCTCGAGCTCGAGGAGCTCCGAGGACCAAGCCGAGCGACCGATAGGACACAAAACGACCAACGATCCACGAAAAATCCGCAGGACTCATTGCCAGCAATTTCAAAAGAATCAAAATCCGGCACATACGGAGTCGCTCGACAGAACCCGAGTCCTAAAGCGGACGAGATCGAGCCGAAACGATGCGATAAAAGAGCGAGAAGAAGTCACAAAATGCCAAACTCGAAGCCATAACGAAGTCGCGGGAGCAAGTCAGAGCCTGAGGATCAAAACGAAAAAGCAAAAGCAATAAAACGATAAACGATATCGAGAAACAGAGCCTAAGGCTAAAGCAACGAAACCTAAATCGAGCATAAGATCGAGAGCGTAAGCGGAGTCTCGACCTCGCGACAAGAACCAAAACGGAGCATCGAAAGTCGAATTCAAGATCCGAGAAAAGCCAGCAAAATACAAGCAAAATCGAAACCGATCCAGCGAGAGGCAAGGCAGAAACAACGAGCACGAGGCGAAAAGCAATCCACAGAACAACGGCACCACCGAATGCTTCTCTTTTAATATGAAAATAAAACTTAGCTTTCAATCGAAGCTCACAGTGAGCCAAAATAAAACTTACGAAATAGAGCTAAGCATGAAGCCTAAATAAGCATTTCCATACCATCCAGACATATCCAAGCATAAGTCTTCAACATATTTCAGTTGAAAGTAAACTTAAAACTCTCGAATCGACTTAAAGTCTCCACGTAACATGCTTTCTTTTCTGCTTTTTTTTTAAACGAAGAAGAAGTAGGCAGGAGCAAAAGAAGAAATGAAGCTCAGCATACATTTAGCTAAATAAACCATTCCATGCTTCACATTAGATTAGGATAAGTATAGAATAAGTAAAGAAGAGCGAGAAGCAACTACATGCCATTTTGAATGTATAACCATGTCCAACTCGAGCATAGCAATACGAAGCCTAGAAAGTCCGAATCATACCTCGGTGTATATCCGAGCAAAACACACCAGAGATCCGACGACGAGGGACCGAACGGGCGCAAACCGAGCCAAAACCGAGCGGCCGAGTCCCAGAAATTCGGGGAGTCAAGGCCGACGACACTCTGCCTCACTCGAAGCTAAAACTCGGGAGGATCGCGTGAGCAACGGAGAAGAAGAAGAGTGAAGAGGAGGAAGAAGAGAAGCGACGGTAGCACTCTCGAACCCGGCCGCTCGCAACGACAACGACCCGACCCTAGACTTCCCTCGAGATGAGGCTTATATAGCCGGCCTCGAAGGAGGAGGAGAAGAAGCCACTTACCGGACGTCGAGGTAGGGAAAAGAGGCGGGAGAGAGTGGCGACAAAGTCGGCTGAAAAGGGCGACGATGGAGGCGGGGAAGGCCGAAGGGGCTGCCGTGAGCGGGTCGCCGGGGGAAGTGGCGAGAAGGTACGGGGACCGAGGTCGGAGCTCGCGCGGGGAGCCGGAGGAGGCGGGATCGGGACGGGAGAAAAGAAAAAGGCGAGCCGGATGAGAGAGTAGGGTTAAGGTTTTAAAATGGGATTTAAAAAGGATTTTTTTTTAAAAATAAAAAAAAATAAAGACTTATTTTAATAAAATAACGACCAAATTTCTCGTCGCGAGTCCGCGCTCGAAGCACGACGAGTTATACGTCTTTTCTAGCAAATTCGACGTCCGGACGCAATGGCGCGGTCCGTTTCGCGATCCGAGGTCGTTCGGAGAACCTCGTCACCGGTCGAGTCGAAAGTGCGTCGAGTTCGATTTCGTCGAAGTCGACCTTGATGGCGCTCGTTACGGCGTTCGACTTCGATCTTGATCCGTCGCGGAGAATTTGAAGACGTCGAGGGCGGGGCTCGAGGAATTTGTGCTCGGTGGTGCGAGAAAGTGTGCACGAAGGCTGCCACAGGTCCGGTGGTCCTATAGGAACTCGATTTGGAGTCTGACGCTAATTCCGACCTACCGAGTTGTGAGCGAGAGGTCGGGAATTCCGTCGGGATTCCAAAAGAGTGTCGAAGTGGTTTCGAGCATTCTAAGACGAGGTGGGTCCGATGCTTAGGAATCTAAGATCGTCGGGGAAGCTCCTAAAGCTAGAACCACAGATCTGGGAGGAAAACTAAACCTCGACAAAAGTGAGGTCGACAAATGGACCCCGATAGGTGTGGTGCGCGGACGGGCGCACGCGCGTGTTGGCGTTGGCCGAAGAAGATCGACGAACCAACACGGAGCGCGTCCAAGTAAAGGGTACTCGGGACGGGCCGCGAGAACGGGGAGAGAGAGGAGTTTCCGCGGGGGAAACAAGAGGGGAAAGAGAAACCGACTAAGCGGCTACGACCTCGAGTTGCGAAGACGAAATTAAGTTCGAATTTGATTTAATTCATTTTCTTTCAATTTCGGTTTCGATTTCGATTTTAATTCGATTTCGAATTTCGATTTTAATTTCGATTTCGATTTGGAGTTTCGATTTGAGCTTTAGTGAGGAATTTCGAATTTAGGAGGACGGAAAGATCGAGAAAACCAACGAAAACTCGTGGAAACTCGCGAAAGCCTTCAAAATTTATGGATTTCATGGAACTTGATGCAAATCATGAGAATTTATGGCAATTCATGGGAAATGCATGCAATTTATGGAGAACATGCAAAATTTTATGGGATTTATGGGGCATTTATGGAATTTATGGAGAATTTATGGAATTTATGGAATTTATGGAGAATTTATGGAAATGCATGCAATTTATGGAAAACATGCAAAATTTATGGAATTTATGGAAGATTTATGGAATTTATGGGGCATTTATGGAATTTATGGAGAATTTATGGAATTTATGGAATTTATGGAGAATTTATGGAAATGCATGCAATTTATGGAAAACATGCAAAATTTATGGAATTTATGGAAGATTTATGGAATTTATGGAGCGTTTATGGAATTTATGGAATTTATGGAAATATCGTACGATTTATGGAAAACAGTCTGAAATTTATGGAATTTATGGAAAATTTATGGCGATTTATGGAATTTATGGAGAATTTATGGAAATGCATGCAATTTATGGAAAACATGCAAAATTTATGAAATTTATGGAAAATTTATGACATTTATGGAATTTATGGAGAATTTATGGAATTTATGGAATTTATGGAGAATTTATGGACATGCATGCAATTTATGGAAAACATGCAAAATTTATGGAATTTATGGAAGATTTATGGAATTTATGGGGCATTTATGGAATTTATGGAGAATTTATGGAATTTATGGAATTTATGGAGAATTTATGGAAATGCATGCAATTTATGGAAAACATGCAAAATTTATGGAATTTATGGAAGATTTATGGAATTTATGGGGCATTTATGGAATTTATGGAGAATTTATGAAGTTTATGCATGAGATTTATGAAGGATTTATGAGGCTTTCGAAGAGTCCACCGAGTTCGCGGGAATTACTCGCAAGAGAGACGCGGAATTAGGAATTTGCTTTAAAGTTTCGTTAATTTTAATTTTCTTTTCTTTAGTTTGAAATTTAATTTTTGTTTCGTTCTTTGCTCAGTCGCAAGCTTTTTGACAGACGCATGGTCGTGCGAACTTTTCATTCGTAGCGCCTTAGTGAAGGCGCATCCGAACACGAAATATCGACTTGCGAGAAAAGAATTTCTTCGTTAATTCGATCCAAAATTTAGTACGGTGATGTCTTGTTGAGAAGAACATCCAAAGTATCTGCGGTACATCCGAAATGGCGGAATCTTGTATAGTGAGCGCGGAGCCGCGCAAAACGGTAGCTTGTCTGCTCTCTGAAGTCGTCGCGCGAGCAACTGACACTGTCGAGCTACGCTCCGGAGCAAAGTTCACTCGCGTACGAAGGTCGAGTATGTCGCGGCGGTAACGGACGAAGTCCCTCCGGCTCCGGGTGCGGCTCGTA